>JAOSBM010146090.1:0-13448 GCA_027568955.1 Erythroxylum tenue | reverse complement strand
ATACCTCATAATATATTATTAACAAATCATAATGTTAATACATGAATCACAAATGTCCATTGGCCTAGGGCATACTATTAACAGAAATTTAGAAAAAACTCAAAGTTATGTATGCTATATAGCACCCCACTCTCGCAAGACACGTACCCGACATCCTAAGTGATATCTGAATACATACCCCGCAACAATGGCAGTTAGGGCACTCACATTACTAACTTAATCATAGCGTCATCATAAATACATAAATGTCACAATATTCTAAAACTGAATTCCTCATTTCATTTCATAAAAACCCACTATGTACATTGAAATTTTACAAATTCATCTAAATATGTACTTCATGAAAACCTAATACAAAACTTGCTACATAAAAGAGGAATTATACAAAAATTTCTATCTAATCCTTCAGTCTCAGCTGACTGACCTTTGAGCCATTTCTCTAATCCAAAAGTACAAGAACTATGCTTCTTGTAGAGTCTCTTTGTCACTAGTGTCCTCCCTCAATACCTGAAATGTCAGCATTGCAATTTTTTTTAGTTTTGCGAACTCAGTGAGGTAACCATCCTCAATGGTTCACTCAATTCATACAACACATCATCTTATACAATCACATATTTCACATCATCTCATTTATCTTGTAGCATCACATATCACATTTAGAGTAATCATACCGATCATTGAAACCATTTATAATACACATATCAATTATAAATGCAACGCTCAGGAGACTCACTTTCATTTATTATTTTTTTGAGACCAAGTGCATTTCACTAAGCCTGTATCAGATAATGTCTCATATCCCTTAATGGATACCGGGTACAATGGCAACTGAGCTAGAGGCTCTTATCATATGCTGAGCTTTAAGCTCTTTTTACTGGCGACTCCGATCATAATTGCCTTTATCTTTCATGCATTCATGTAACGAAATGCATCACATTCTCACATTCTCAGTCAATCACACGATTTCATATTCACATTCAGAACACATTTATCATCGGACCTTGATCCGACATTCAACAAAATTGCTGACTACACTTATTTCAGTCAGATTCACATACAAGGAGTACTTCCAATATCACATCCTCCATTCATCAAATGCCTCAGACTTTCAAAGTCCTAAATCAACACAATCATATTCATAAAATAATTCAATACAGAATTTAAAACAAACAAGTAATCAAGTGACATCATCTAAGTTACTCACAGGTTGCTCCAGAAAGCTATTACCTTAAAGTCCCGACAATGTCTGAATGTTGACACTTTAAATGCTCCTCTATATCATGCAATAGACATTTACACATATTACAAATTTGCATAGTTATTTAAATACTCATTTATGCACATAAGTATATATGAATTATGTGCTATGCATGCTCAATGACAATTCTGGGTATATATCCATTATTTTCATCACTTAATCACTCATATATCAAAACTCAAATACATATGATTTGAACTTAGGATTACATCTCAGTAAAACAAATTTATTCTAAGTTCATCATTCAATTAATCATTTCAGCCTTTTCTCAAAACAAACTTTTGGGTCAACTTTTCATGATCATTAAGACAATGAAAATGGATTATTTAGGCAACACTTTCTTCTCGAAAATTTCTCCCCTATGTCTTAAGTTTCTAATGACATCAAGATCATACAATTTGGTTTAGTATATTGAAAGTTATACTCAAATCACTTCAGACTGTTCTTAAACTATAACAATACTTTGTACTCAAACTCAAGCCAGATTTTGAATTTCTTAAAGACAGAAGTAAAACTCGATGTCTTCAAGAAATTTGTATCCATATGTCTCTAATTTAATCTAAATAAAAAATCATCTCATTTAGATAACTAAAGATCAAGATATGGCCAAAATATCGATGTCTATTCAATGAAAACTCTCCATTTAACAGTATTCCAACACATTTCAACATTTTCACCCCGAAACTCATAACTCAATCTTTTCCTAATGAATTCAGATGGCCCTAAATTTTGGTGGAGAGAAATAACAACATGTGAGGAATTTTTTGGTTAAAATTTCATGTCATTTGGAGGTCGGGAGAAGAAGTTATAACCAAAAGAATGAAGGATGTTTGAAACTGTCAACTATCAATATGCCTTCATTGTCATGATCATGCCCTTCCAATTGATCCTCCTATGTAAGATCGTGCACTACCTCTTATTCAAGCTTCATTCTAGCTCTTCTCAAAGTAGACCTTCGGGTTAATTTTGCATGGCTATTTTGACAAGAAAAATGAAGTATTTAGGCAAAACATTCTTTTAAAACATTGTTCCTTTATGTCTTAAGTTTCTAATGAAACTAATTTCATGCAATTTGGTTCAATATTCTGCAATTTATATCTAAAATACTATGGACTGTTCTCAAACCACGACAGAATGCGAAAGCTCAACTTTAGGCCAAAGTTTGAAATTCTTAAAGACAAAATTCAATTTTGATTTCTTCATGAAAAATATAGAAATATTTCTCTAGTTTAATATAAACTTAAAATAATCTCATTTGGATGCCTAAATATTAAGATATGGATAAAATAAAGATGTATGTTCAGTGAAAACACTGCATCTACACATTTTCCAATACCCTTCATCATCATTTTCATCTCAGATCATCTCTTTTGCTTAGTCTATCTCTTCTAGCTTATTTCCTCTTCATTCCTACTTCCATTTCAGATCAATTTCAATCACAAACAAATCATACTCTATGTTTCATCATAATACCGAAAACAGAACCTGTCATACATGCATATTCACTATATTTTCTGCACTTCTCCATTTTTGTTAACACCATCATTTCATCTTCAAAAATTTTCTGCACTCATTTTATACATATTTTCAATGATCTTTCTAACTCAAAAGCATCTCTATAACAATTTATGATTCATTAATCATCATACATGTAAAATTAAGACATCAATGTATTCATTTTATCACTCATGACTCACACATCTAAGTTTCATGATCAAGTCATCAATCTCTAAATACTCATCATATTGGTTTCATTTAACACTACCTATGATAATTAAAGCATAACTTACTTGATTTAGCTTCAAAATCTTCAAAATATCACTTAACCCTAGCTCTCAAGCATCATATGATCTACATCATGCTAAAGGTGGTAGGGATACGTCTTTAGTGATAAATATGAAGAAGATAGCAAAAATGACGGTAGCAAATAGAGGTGAGAGTGATCTTCAATGTTGATGAGGTGAGAGTGAGTGAAGAAAACGAATATGAAGGAGGAGAAGAAGAAAGCATAAGGCAATCGTGAGAGACAAAATGAAGATGGTCTTTCAAATTGAAAAGAATCCTGGACTTTAAGATTTGGCTTGGCAAGTGACACTTGTCACCTAGTTCAAATCCATAGAAATTGGACATGTGGCAAGTGATAATTTCTATGGATTTAAACTAGGTCTCTTATTTAACTAGTCCAATCAAGTCGAATATGACACTTGTCAATAAATTCCAAAGTCATTTATCAAAATTTCCACTACCATTTGATAGTTAATTCTACTACCATTTATTAATTGTCTTGCCACTTGGCATTTTTCTAGTCCAAAAGTACCCAAAAATTTTAGAAATTTCCCGAATTTGACCAAAAATTCTAAATCAATACATATACTCTCCAAATCAATTTTCAACACATAAAACCCACAATTGTCAATATAATCACATTTATAAAATCAATTATACCTAGAAAAATGTCAATGAATGCATGTACAATCATTTTAATGTGAAAAAATCAATATTCACGTGTTTGTGTATGCTATATTATGCATGAGCACGAAATGCACTTTCTAACGTCTCAATAAACTCTCATATACACTATTCTCACCTCAACATGTCTAACGAAATATTACACTTCACCCCTCTTAAAAGAAATTTTGTCCTTGAAATTCTTGCCTGATTGTTCGAACAGATGGGGATATTGTCTCCTCGTGAATTCCTTCGTTTTCCAAGTTGCTTCCTCAGTCGAGTGATTCCTTCAAAGGACTTTCACCAATGGAATTACTCAATTTCTCAGTTGTTTTATCTGATATCCCATTATCTTGATCGGCTCCTCAACATAACTTAGGTTACTAGCAACTTCAATCTCTCTAACCGGTAAAACATGTGTCGTGTCAAATCGGTATCTTCTGAGCATACTCACTTGAAATACATTGTGTAACTGAGCATCTCATTTCGTAAAGCTAATTTGTATGCCATTAGTCCTATCCTCTCAATAATCTCACAAGGACCAATATACCTAGGGCTCAGCCTACCCTTTTTACAGAATCTCAGCACTCCTCGCCAAGGCGACACTCCCAAAAACACTCTGCCTCCTACAATGTATTTCATATCCCTTTGACGCTGATCCACATAGCTCTTTTGTCGATTTTGTGCCGCTTTAATTCGACTTCAGATCTGTTTCACTTTATCCACAGTATCTTGTATCAATTATGAGCCTTCAACCATTCTCAAGCCCTCTTCATCCCAATATAGAGGCAATCAACATTTTCTGCCATTCCGACACTACTGTGATAATGGTTAGTATAAGCAAATTCTATCAGTGCTATATACTAATCCCAAGCTCCCTGAATCTCCAATGACATCGAATTTTCTCCATCAATTAGTGATGTTTGTGATCCGCGCATTAGTCTTTAGGTTACTCCCTTAGATACCGAATCAAAAGTTTAATTCCAAGGATTGTATTATAAAGTACAACCTCGAGTCGTCTCACTTAGTTGGAACCTAGATCAATTGATTCAAACTAGCCTAATTGTCAAGTAATGCAAACTAAATTGATAAAAGGGGGTTTTGGATCATTGGTAAAAACTTAACTAAATTGACTAATTGAAATAAAAGTATAATAAAAGATATTTTTGGCTTTTTGAGAAAGAAAGTTCAAAACTCAAACGATAATCAAATTGATAAAATCATCTTGAAAAAAGAACTTTGGCTATCATAGTTCAAAACTAATCTTTTTAGGAGCAAAAATCACTAAGTTTCTAAATGATGAACCTTAAAGAACTCTTTAAGTCCAAAGTTTTAATCAATAAACTCCATTTATCAAAAACTTGTTAAATGCATCTTAGTAAGTGTTAATGGATAAGCTAATGCAAGTGGTCAATATGGATCAAGCTTAATTTCAATATCAAACACAACTAAGTAGATAAAAGAGAGTTAACACAATCACCACAAAGACATATATGAAACTTCATATATTAAGCATCCAAGTTATACTTAAACAAATCCATAACATAATACATTGTTCAACACTTGATTAAACTCTAATCAAGAAAATCTAACTACAAAGCAATAAATCATAACTCAGGAGTTCATAACAATGTAGTTAAACGTGACAAAGTAAAACTACTCCCCTTTGAAGCCCATCAAACTCAAGCCATCGCTACATCTTCAAGAGGAAATGGTGCTTTAGCCAAGCATCACTTCGGGAACCCTCACGACTATAAGCGCATCGAAAGCATCCATGCCAGCAGCAGCAGACGATGAAGTCGACGGTGAAAAGTGGACGGAGTTGATGGATGAAGGTTGAGAGTGAGAGGAATGAGTGTCAGCTGAGGAAGTGAGTGTCTGTTTGCGTATTGATGATCATCTGAATAACCTAATTTGGTAGGTTTTTAAGTGATGGATCGGTGGGTTGGGTCAAATAGTGAGAGAATTTTCCAAACATGGTTTGGGTTTTTGACAGTTCGCCGCAGCAACAGATAAGTTTTACCGCGGCGTACTTTTCCCGAAAGGTTTTTTCTCTTGCTGGATTCTTCACCGAGGTGAAATAATTAAAGTATGCCACGAAAAAATTTTCCCAAAATTCAACCATCAAAAATTTTCTCTTGCTGGATTCTTCACAGATAAGCACCTTCGCTCTTGTTTTAGCACATTGACTCGTTTCTTCTTAAGGTTCCTACAATCAATAATAGCAATTTGCAGTATCAATTGTCCTCAGAAAATTAATAATGCAATTAATGTCAATTTGTAACAATTTTTACTATCAAATTGCATAAAATACAAGCACACACTCAAGGATTAATTTAAGCACAAAATCAAGAATTAGGAGTAAAAAAGTATATTAAAAACCATGAAAGTGTCACCAATTTATATAACAAACTTGGGCTCAATCAAATTCCCCCACACTTAGACCTTTGTACTCTTGGACAAAGTTTATAAGAGTCAAAGAGACACAAGTGTAAAAGAAAAATTCCAACCGTGCTCAAAACAATAATAAGAAATTGACAAAAATCACTTTCTCAGAAATCAATGAAAGCAGACTGAAAGAGTGCTACGAAAATAAACACTAAAAGAATTTAATCCAAGAGATTGAACAAAAGAGATTTCACTCAAGGTAAATTGTTTGCTCTCATCTCACTTATGTTTAGGGATATTTTCACTCTAAATCTGCTTAATCCATGCTCTACCATAAGCTTGTGACAGTCCTATTTCTCCACTACAAAAACTATAATTTTGAAAATCAAGAGGACTTTTCAGGGTTGTAATGTGCGGAAGGCTAGATGAAATAGATGGAATGAATAAAGAAAGAAATAGTATGAATACATGCACTACAATTATGAAATGGATGTCAACAGTTAAACAATATTGACACAAAAATTAGCCCTTTTTTCTTTTCTCTTTTTTTTAATAAATATAACACATACATACATAAATATATTTGATACTTCTTGTATTTTCTCTTTTCTCTTTCCTTTCTCGTCTTTTTTTTAGAACACTTTTTTAATATGAAATGACTAAAAGAAAATGTAAAATAACCTATTGACACCATATAAAGATGCGTGCATGTGCTCATAAATAATGGCTCAAGGGGCTAGCAATGGATACGTGTTTATGGGATTGTGTTTGGGGCAAAGGGTTTTGAAAGAATGTCTCTATCATTTTAACAAAATTCTAGTTCATCAAGCATTAATTAAGAATTGAAACAAGTTCTAGAGAGATTTGAAATAGGCAGATACACACAAGAATTGAAAAAATTCGGGCCCAAATATCCTTCCAATAAGGTTAATATCTCAATGAACAATCTCAAGTCTTAAAAACATAAAGTGCTTCTTTGGTAGCATACCTTCACTTACTTTGTGTTGAAAACATCGAAAATAAAATTAGCCAAAACCTACTATCATTTTAAGAGTGGGAGGTATCTTCAAAAACTCAAGCATCACTTTGAAACTTATAATTTCTTTGAGAAACAAGAGTGACAAGAGTCGACTGTGGAAAAATTGTTGAATTGAGGTATAAATTTGTTCAACAAAAATCATTTCTACAAAGGTATATCGTCGCGGCAAAATCAAAGTACGTCGCGGCGGACTGTATAGCTTACAAACTTGGCCACGGAGAAGGCCAAGTACACCGCAGCGAAAAACATCAGAAACTGGATTTTCACAATTACCAACTTTAAAAATTTAACATAATGCATAATTGACTAACACCAACATATAAATGGCCACAATAGAGCACAAACAAGAGTAACAAAGTAGGAAATGCTCCCCCACACTTAAATAACACATAGTCCTCAATGAAAAAGAAGCAAAACAAAGAGAAAGCATGAAAGAGAAAAGGGAAGGCGCACAAAATGGAAAAGAGAAACAATTTTATATAATTGGTGCAACAATTTGGTCATTACAAAATGAGGTATTGATCCGAAAAACTAACTAAAACAAAATAAGTACAACAAAAAGAAAAGAAAAAAATAGAAAGAAAGCTCGAACTACTCCATCGGGTGATCGAGCACAGCATTAGAAGGACCGGTTCCAGATGTGCCTGCACCATCGAGGGAATCGTCATCCTCTGAAGGAAGTGGGAAGTGCAGGTGTGCGATAATCAGGGCGTCCATTCGTCGGCAATACCGGCGATCTTGGTCTAGTTGGGCTGCCACTCAAAGAATAGTCTCCTGCAGAAAGTCCACTCGGTGGGCGAGGGCCTGTAAGGTGAGGGGCTCAGGAGGTGCCAGGGTGGGAGGGACGTCCTCGCGAGACAAGGCCTCATAATGGTTGGCAGCAGGGGTGGTTATAGCAACAGGAGGAGGTGGAGTAGAATGAGGAGGGGATCAAGGAGGAGGTTGGAGGCCGGGTTGTTTGAGGCGTATGTAGCAAAAGAAGAGGGCAGAGTTGAAATAGCTGTCGTTATTGTATTCCGGGACACGATGGGAACAAAATATGTCAGCGATAAGATGGGGAAAGATGATGGAGTTGGTGAGTTTGGCGGTGAGAATGGATTCACGGAGGGCGGATGCGATGGCGTGGGCTATGCCGACCGACCGGCCAACCATAAGGAGATAGAGGTAAAGGGCTTATTGTTTGGTGACGTAGGCGAGGTGGGTGGTGGGTAGGATGTTGTTGTTAACCAGATGTAGCCAAGGACGGGCTTCAGGGCAGAGATCGGAACGCTTAATGTAGCATTGATAGATGCGAGGCTGATTCCATTTGGAACCCTTAGGACAGAGGGTACAAAGGACATCGTCCCAAAGGTAGTGGTGGATGAGTTGTTCGTAGTGGCAGCAAAGTATAGGAGGTAGGTTATAATGGTCTCTAATGCTGGCGATGGTGAAGGCTTGAGGGACGGTGACACCTCAGAAATTAATATCCAAGGTGTTGTAGAAGCAGGCATGGGTGTAGAAATGATGGACAAATTTGTCATTTTCTTAGTCCCTAGGCTGAACAAAGCCGAAAAGTTGGGACTGAACAAGTTGGGGTATGAAAGGGTTGTTATGTGGGGTGAGAGGAAAAGGTCATTCCTTGATAAACGGCCTAGCGTCAATTTTCTCAGCTAGGTTGGTATATTTTGGATTAGGTGGAGTAGAAGAATGAGTGGGAGAAGTGGGTGGATGAGAAGATCGGGAAGGATGGGAGCACTGAGAGGGTTGGGATGAGCTAGAGGATAGGGAGAAACTGGATAATGAGGTGGGAGGGTTTTGGGATGGATTCTTGGTTCGAGGCATTTTCCTGCAGAAAACAAAAATAACAAGGATTAAACAAATTCACTAATAGATAAAAACTTGCCGTGGAGAAATGTTTGTCACCACGGCGAAACCTATACTTATCACGCCGCGATGAAAGAAGTATCTTCACCACGGTGAGCTAACCCTAATCAACAGAAACGAAAACGAAATGAAGACCAAATAAACGAAGGAGAACTTATGAGAAAGGGGGAGGATGATGAGGAAGCGAGCGACGTGAAAGGGCTTGTCGAAAGATGACGAGCACGAGGATACTGACGCAATGCACTGGTAAGCCACGAAGAAAACAAAATGTGGAAGACGAAGTTGAGGGAGCAAGAAGGAGGAGTCGGTAGGTTTAGAAGGAGGGAGGATAGAAATGACGAAGAAGACAGAGGGTAGAAGAAAGGTCTGAAGAACATTAAGGGCAAAAGAGAAATTTCACGAGGGGAAAATTCGCGAGGAATGGATGTTGTCTTCGTCGCGGAAAAATAATTAAAGTTCGCTGCAGCAAAAGCTACATACAACTGTTCATCGAAATTGCCTGAAGTTGTTGTGCCGCGGCGAACGGATGAGTTCGTCAGGGCGAAACGATTAAGTAATTTTCCCGAAGCTCAAAAAAAAGTGGAACAAGTTCGAACAGATCCTTAGCTTATATGCAAGTCTACCAATACAAAACAAAATGCAATGCACCATCTATACCAATTTCTTCTATCATTAAAGATGTGTCATGCATCCACGAAAATTCAGAATTCAGAATTCAAAGGGGGATGAATTATTGAAATAACTAAACCTAAGTCCGAATAAAGTTAAACCTAATCCTACTGATCAAGTTTTTCCCCCACACTTAGTCAACATACTCATGCTTGACAATATCATTCCATCTTCAATCAATATGCACAAATACATTGTAAGTGAAAGAAGAGAAACAACCTAGTGCTTAAGGTGGATCTTTTAGCTCCTGAGGGATGTTTGGTTCATACCCATGTTTTGGTCAAGTAATTGGATTTCCTTCTAGTTCCTTTCCAATGTCCGCATCCGTACTCCACCTGAAACATCAGCAAAAAATACTCTCTCCAAGGAATCATTAGACAAGGGATTCATTGCTCGTTCGAACTTAATACATGCATCATCAACAACCATATCAAGCATATTAACTCCTAGGAGCGAATAGTCCTCATGGGGATGCTTCATAGCTTCATACATATTGAAGCTCACCTGTGGATCTCCTACCTCCATAGTGATCTTACCTTCCTTCATGCTGATCATGGTACTAGCAGTCCTCAATAAAGGCCACCCGGGAATTAAGGAGGTATCCTGCACAACTTCAGAAGACATATCAAGCACATAAAAGTCAGCTGGAAATACCAAACCTTTTACCTAGACCAGGATATCTGCAATAATCCCCACTGGATTCCTAAATGATCTATCAGCCAATTGTAATACAATAGATATGGGCTTGAGACTCTTTACTCCTAAGGATTGATAGACAGACTGAGGCATCACATTAATTACAGCCCCTAAATCCAACAAAGCTCTTCCTATAGTTACTTGCCCTATAGTGCATGCAATGGTGAAAGATCCAAGGTCTTGACATTTGATAGGTATTTGAGATTTGAAAAGGGCTTACACGTTTGAGCTCACTTGGACTCTCTTATTGGGCCTAAACTTTCTTTTATTTATGCACAAGTCCTTAAGATATTTAGCATAGGCCGGGACACTTTTTACTAAATCAAGCAAAGGAACATTGACTTTGACTTTTCCAAATAAATCAATTATATCCTTTTCATGCTTGATTTCAGTCATACGCTTGCTCATTAAATATGAATTAGGAAAAGGAAGGTCTTGAAGATTTGCCTCCTTACCTTGGCCGTCATGCTTGCTTGATTCTCCATGCTCAGCTTTGTCCTTTAAACTCTCCAAAGTAGCTCCCTTGTTCTTCGATGCAGTCTTCCTTTCGTTCAACAATGATTCTTCCTTGACACTTTCAAATTTATTGATTTTCTCCTTTGGTAGAGGTGCTTCTTCACTCTCAACTTCCTCATCACATGCTTCCTTTTCTTGATTATTAAACCTCACTTGTTTCCAACTTCAGAGAGCAATTGCATTGAGGCTTTTTGGATTCATCACAGTGTTAGAAGGAATTGTTCCACTGCTTCTTGCTTGGTTGTCACTCATGTTGTTGGACAACTGGGTGACATATGAGTTGATATTTTTCGATTTGGTCTCCCATTGTTCCATTCTCTTCTCCAAAGCATTGAATCGAGCAGCAATTTTAGAGGAATCCTGCTGAATCAGAATAGCTATTGCATTGAATTGATTGTTGTTTGAATTCCTTTCTTCCTTCATCAAGGTCATCATATTGTGTAGCAGTTGATTGGTGTCCTCCTTTGCTGGGACAGTCAGAGCTTGTTGTTGGTTGGCGAACTGGTTAGTGGAAGTACCAACTTCTCCTCCTTGTTGAAATCTATTTGGAGCTCTGCTCTCTTCATTTCTCCAACTAAATCTGGGATTGGCCTTCCAGCCGTCATTGTAAGTGTTAGAATAAGGGTCCCATTTCTGGTTTGGTCTTCCTGGGTATACTGCGGATACCTCTTCATACCGACCTAGGAAAATACTGGATATGTGCATTACCGACCCACAAGTATCACAATTGGGTGCGGTAAGATCCATAAAAGATGATGGGCGCTTCACATTCATGTTCTTCAATTCGGCAATGATGAAAGATAATTGCAACGTAATTCTATTCTCCAATGAGTCAACCTTAGACTCCAAACTCTCCATTCTTTTAGCTTGAGCTGTTGAAGCTCCTAACTCATGTACTCCCCTGGTATCCCTTACACTATATTGTTGGTGATTCAGGGCCATCTTTTTAATCAAATCCCATGCTTCCAAAGATGTAAGATCAATCAAAGAACCTCCCGATGCCGCATCCAATATACCTTTTGCTTGACTTTTCAACCCATCATAAAAGTATTGCACCAACTGCTCATCCGGTATCTGGTGATGGGGGCATCTGGACAGTAAATCTTGGAAGCGATTCCAATAATCGTAAAGGGATTCATCATAATCTTGCTTAGCTGAATAAATCTCCATCCTCATCAATGAAGTTCTAGAAGCTGGAAAGTACTTCTCCAAGAAAGCTTTCCTCAAATTTGCCCAGCTATGGTAGGCGTTCGCCACATGCCGCAGGAGACTCATGTACCACTCCCGTGCTTTTCCTTCTAGTAACAAATGAAAAGCCTTTCATAAAACTTGATCAAGGAAAGCTCCCACTGGGTTTATTACTTTGGCAGATCATAGACAAGCATTGTAAATGCATGTAGGGATCCTCTCCTGCCAAGCCACGAAATTTAGGAAGGGAATTAATCAATAATCCTTTCACTTCAAAATTAACATCAAAATTAGGGCAAGAAGCAGTAAATGGATCATAGTTCACATCAGAGGTTGTTGCTTCCCTAATGGTTCTTCATCTTTGATTTCCATTGTTCTCTCCTACTCTCTCATGCTCACCATTCCCTCCATTATCTCCATTTCTAGGTTGGTTATCATGAAAGTTGGAATTTTTGATAAAATCTGGGTTTTCAGCCATGATAATTCTTTCTCTTGACTCACTTCCACTAGTTGGATGCTTGACTCTTCTTCCTCAACTACCCTACTTCTCTCTTGTTCTTTCCTCTCTTTTCTAGGCTTCCTTAAGCGTCTCTTAATTTTGGGTTGGAAAGGAACAAGTCTGGTTCTACGGGGTATGCACAGAAACAATTCAAATAAGAGAAATTGTAAAAAAAATTGACTCACAAGCACACAAAATCAATTAAAAGGTGACATGTGAAGGATGCGAGTGTATTGTTTGTAAGAGTATGTATGAAGATGTTTATGTATGGAAAAAATGCTAAGTATTAAAAATTCCAACTGTGAAAGTATGCTTTGTTTGGGTTTTCAAAATTTATCATATGTAAAGAGAAATTAAAAACCTATACTATTGACAAGTATGAAATTAAAACTATCTAAAATGAAATGACAACGGCTAACCTAAAGAAAACCAATTGTTTGGTTCCCCAGCAACGGCACAATTTAGTCTTTAGGTTACTCCCTTGGATACCGAATTAAAAGTTTAATTCCAAGGATTGCAATATAGAGTGCAACCTCGGGTCGTCTCACTTAATTAGAACCTAACGCAATTGATTCAAGCTAGCCTAATTGTCAAGTAATGCAAACTAAATTGATAAAAAGGGGGTTTTGGATCATTGGTAAAAACTTAACTAAATTGACTAATTGAAACAAAAGTAAAATAAAAGATATTTTTGGATTTTTGGGAAAGAAAGTTCAAAACTCAAAGGATAATCAAATTGATAAAATCCTCTTGAAAAAAGAACTTTGGCTATCATAGTTCAAAACCAATCTTTTTGGGAGCAAAAAGCACTAAGTTTCCAAATGATGAACCTTAAAGAACTCTTTAAGTCCAAGGTTTTAATCAATGAACTCCATTTATCAAAA
>JAOSBM010145928.1:0-13480 GCA_027568955.1 Erythroxylum tenue | reverse complement strand
GTATCGCGGCCCCCAGAGTGGGTCGGATACGACAGACGGATCGCGGCCCCAAAGTGGTCGGATCCGGGCATCGCGGGGCCCAAGTCCTCTGATGCTACACTTTTGGAGATTTGTGACACCATTAAGATCAATAGAGCTACTGATTATACGAAAAGATTGTGATTATTCTTGTTTTTATTAAGGGGAAGGCGAAGCAATGGTTAAACTCAATGCCAAGATCATCATTCACTCTATGGGATCAAGTGGCAGAGAAATTTTTATTGAAGCACTTTCCACTGGTGAAGAACGCAAAGTTGAGGAATGATATCTCCTCCTAATCCCAGGTTGATTCAAAATATTTATATGATACATAGGAGAGGTTCAAGGAGGTAATGAGAAAATTCCCACATCATGGTCTACCTCTTTGGATATAGATCCAAAACTTTTATAATGGGCTAAATCAAAACACAAAGCAATTGATAAATGCAGCGGCTGGGGGTACTCTTAATAATAAGACACCAGAAGTAGCCCACGACCTTATTAAAGACATGGCGATAAACAATTATCAATGGTGCTCTTCTTGAGTTAGACTTAACAAGCTAATAGGGGCCTATGAAGTGGACGCAGTGGCACAATTGACAGACCAGGTGGAAGATTTGAAAAAAAAATGATAAACTAACAATGAATCCACAATGCCAAGTTATGCAGTGTGAGGTGTGCAGGCTAAAACATACAGCTCAAAACTGTCAAACATTATAGCTAAAGCATAGGGATCATATGGGAAATGATCCTAGACCCCAAAACAATCCATATGGCAATACTTACAATCTAATATGGAGGAATCACCTTAATTTCTCTTGGAAAAATCAAGGGCAAGTAAGGAACAACCCTCTATCAGGATTTCAACAACCACCTCAAGCTAAAAAGCCAACTCTATAAGTGATGATGATAAAGATTACTTAATATTCTAATGTGAGACATCAATAAAATGAGGCTTCTATGTGTAACTTAGAGGTTCAAATCAATCACATAAAAAAATTAATGTCTGAAAGACCATAGGGGAATTTGCCCAATATAACTGAAACAAATGCTAAAGAACGTGTAATGGTAATCACCCCTAAGAGTGGGAAAAAGCATCTAAAAGAAGGAGGAAAAAAAAGAAGGAGACTACAGTGAGTCAAGTAAAAAGCTAAAGGTAAAGATCACCTTAGAAAAGTCAAGGAATATCAACTAGTCATCCCTTACCCTGCTAAAGAGAAGAAATATCAACTAGATTCACAGTTTGGTAAGTTCCTTGAAATGTTTAAGTAACTCTATGTTAACTTAACTCTTGTTGAAGCTCCTATGTAGATGCCCCTACATATGAAAATTTTGAACGATCTACTATAGAACAAGGGAAATTTGGAGGAGATCTTGACTGTAATGTTGAGCGGAAGGGGCTCAGAAATTCCAAAAAGCAAACTACCAGAAAAGCTTATAGATCCAAGGAGTTTTACTATTCTTTGTGAAATTGATAGTTTAAAAATAGATAAGGCTTTAGCTGACCTAGGGGTCGAAATTAACATGATGTTTTATTTATTTTTTAAGAAAATGGGATTAGGTGAATTAAAACCTACTAGGATAAGTGTGTAACCAGCGAATAGATCAGTAAAATACCCTAAGGGAGTTATAGAGGATATTCTTATTAAGGTTGACAATTTTATCTTCTTAGTATATTTTGTGATTCTTGACATAATGGAAGATGTAGAAGTCCTTGGTAGACCCTTTTTGGAGACTACTAAGTCAATTATCGATGTTGGGGAATGCAAGTTAATAATAAGGGTTGGAGACGAAGAGGTTGAATTTAAAATGCCTAATGTCATGAATTTTAATCTTGAACTTGATGTTAATGAACCTAGTGAGTCACATTATGATTCTTTTTAGATATTTTGTAGGACTCTACCTTTAAAGGTCTACCAAAACCTTGCAAGTTAAAGGAAGTAAGCAAAAGGAAAAACGCAGTAAAGGTTCTAATGTTAGAGTATGTTTGTTAAAGTTTTGTAACTTTGGGTGCAAAAGTTTCTATGTTTGTTCAACTATTTTTCATGTTGCACATTTACAAGGAGTTACATGCTCTTTAGACATGCTCATGTAGATTTATACAGTTAGATACATATTAGCTACATGATCTCTAAACACACTTGTGTAGACTTACACGGTTAGATACATGCCTGTGTAACAGACCGTGTAAGTCTTGTTAAGGACTTACACGATCAGCTATAAGGCCGTATAACAAACTATGTAATTCCAAGACAACTTCAAATTTGCCCAAGCTCCTTCCTTTTTCTCCTTCTCTCTTCTCTCTCTAACTCTCCCGTCGTTGCCACTCTCACTCACTAACTTATTTTCAGCGTTTTTCTTGCAAAATTTGTGAAACCCAAGTAAATGGGTGTTTTGAAATTTTCAGGAATTTTCACCCCCAAAATTGTTAAGGTTAGGGTTTGTGATTTTGTGGTTAATTGTGGTTTAATAATTGCATTTTATCTTTACCCATATGATTTATTGATTCAATTTGATAAATTGCATATGTATTGATGAAATTTTAATTGGATTTGCGAATTTATACAATTTTGCTCACTAATTGTTAAATTATGGTGTGTTTGCATCAAATTAGGATTAATTGGCTATTTTTATAGTTAGTTGAAGTTGTTTTATTTTTAATTTAATTTAATTTTTATTTTTAGATAAATACAATGCTTAATTTTATTGATTTTATGTAATTGTTATAGTAGGATCGTTAATTTCAATTTTATAGTTAATTTCATAATTAAATAATTAGATTAGTTTTATTTGTTAATTATAATATTTTTAATTCCAATTTTTTGATTAATTAGGTAATTAGTTAATTTCTAATTATTTTGTCTTATTTTATTATTTGATTATTTATCTATTGATTTGCGTTAAATTTCAAACTATGTGTTTAATTTTCCTTTTTCTATTTTGTTTTCACGTTTAACAATTTGGTGAGCATGAGAAATAAGTGTGGTAGGATAGTTATTTTTCATACTTTATCGTTTATGTTCTCGCACTTATGTAAAGTTTCAAGTATAATGACGGGACTAAGATGCGCAAAGCATATATATGGAGTTCTTAGTCACACGTTGAGTGGACAGGGTGACAGTCATGACGTCATTGAACAGCTAGGCGTGTTCTACCTTTGAAGCATAAGTGAGAGGATGCAAATACATTTAAGGCATGCATCAACCCAATTTATTTGGCATCAGAGCAAAAAGAAGAAGGTTGGGATGATTTGCATTGGACCTTACATGACGAGGCTTATTTGATGAAAAAGGGTCTTCAACAGATTACTAGCGATGTGACTAGTGGATACCATGGAAACACTAAATCTTAAGGTGATGAAACATATGCATATGAATCTTGAGGTGATGAAACACGTGCACTGAATCTTAAGGTTTACATTTACCACCTAATTAAAGTTCTAAATGAGCTAGCCGTATTAGGAGGAGCTCGAGAGGAGTGACACATAGTTGAGCAACTATCGCAGCTGTATTCATTGCTATCCCAAACGGGATGGGTCTCATAAGAGGAGGATAGTGCGGAATTACCCAGGATGTGAACTGTTGGACCCCAATTTTTTTTAATTTGATCAAACAAATCATCTATGCGTGGAAGCGGATATCTGTTCTTGACAGTGACATCATTAAACTTTCTATAATCCACACACATCCTCAACGATTCATCTTTCTTCTTCACAAAAAGGACTAGAGCTCTCCAAGGTGAAGAGCTCATCCTAATGTAACCTTTCTCCAACAACTCCTCCAATTGCTCTTTAAGCTCCTTCAATTCTGCCGGAGCCATTCGGTAAGGCAGAATTGAGATCGGTGTAGTACCTGAAAGAAGCTTAATGGAAAACTCAATTTTTCTCGGTGGTGGTAGTCCTGGCAATTTCTCGGGAAAGACATCCGGGAACTACATGACCATAGGAATATCTTCTAGCTTCCTTCTATCTATCCTCGTGTCTACCACATAGGTCAAAAATGCCTCACATCCTTTCCTGATCATCTTCTCTGCTGTCAGAGTTGAAACAATTCTAGGCGGGCTTGCTTTTCTGTCTCCTGTAAACACCACTCTTCTGCCGTTGTCCAATTCGAATTCCACTGTCTTCTGTTATGAGAAGAGAGTGTCGTGGGTGTGAAGAGAAAAGAAGAAGAGGAAAGCTAGGGTTGGGGATTTTTGAAGATTTTAAAGAATTTGAAGCATCAACAAGTAAGTACAAGCATTCTTTCTTTCTTGATTGGTTATATTAACCATGTTTAATGATAGTTAGAAGAGCTTCTCCATGGAAGGGAGTATTGAGATTTGGTAAGAAGGGCAAGCTTAGTCCGAGATATATAGACCCTTATGAGATCATTGAGAAGATTGAGCCTTTAGCCTATAAGTTAGCTTTGCCACCAGAATTGTGTAGGAGGTGTAATGACATGAAGAATTGAAGTTCCTTTTGTACATGAGTGTGTTTAGCTTGTAGTTAGATTGAATGTGTATGTGTTAGTATTGATTGCTAAATGTTGGGAATCGGGTTTCAGAAATTGGGAGTTCGCCGCGGCGAGCCAGTCTTTCGCCGTAGCGTACTTTTCCAAAGGGTGAGGAGCGCTTCCCTTGAGAGTTCGCCGCAGTGAAGCCAAAGTTTGGCCACGACGAACACTCTCCTGCGAGGCGTCTACCGCAGAGAACATTTTGTCACTGCAATGAACCCGCCATTTTTTCCACGCTGCTGATCCTTTAAACTTGAATGTTTTCGACCCTCCCCTCGCGTGATCCCTACCCGACGACCCCGAGCGATCGCCTTGGGATAGGAAACGGGACTCGAGCCCAACATGAACACCACACCTAGACCAGTTGAAGATAACTCGACTGAGGAGACATATGGGGCAGCTCATAGGTACTTAACGTACTATATGAGTATAACAAGTGAAGATTGTGGAGTGGATAGGTAGCTAGAGACTTATACTAGATGCATGGATTATGGAGTGGATAAGGTAGCTAGAGGCTTATACTAAATGGATGGGTGACTTCTTAATGTAGACGGCAAGCCATCAAGGGATGACTTTTTAACCTCCACCATCTAAAGCAGGTACATTATATTTAGCTCCTCCTATTTTGAGGATTTATAATGTAAGGACCCTCCATCAATGGACATGTTAAGAGTCACAGTAAGATTGAGATGCTTAATTTTGGTTCTCTTTTCTTTTTTTCATTATTTATGTAGTTTTTTATTTTCTTTCCTTTATTATTTTATCTTGTCTAAACATTAATGCAATGCTATTTCCATTTATGTCATTTTTATTTTCATGTTTCTTAGTTATTTTGATTATTTTTATTTTCTTTTATCTTTTATCCCTTTTATCTATATCTTGTAAGGATTATTGTATCTAATATCGAATGGGAACCTCATCAAAATCAGAATTCTGAATTCTTATTACTCAAGGAAGTACTAATTTCTTACCCTTTTCTTAATTTTTATTTAAATACACTTATATTATGTACATTAGGGACAATGTACATTTTTAAGTGAGGGGAAGGATTTCTTAAGTTTAATATAATCTTTTTTTTACATTTTATTAACTAATATCAACTAATATCTTAAATTAGTTAGAATTTTTCTAAAATACTTGAAATAATTATTGACTAAAATACTTGAAATAATTATTGACTATTGAATTGAATTAATATTCAAAAGGGTGAAAATTATAGAATAAACTTGCTTTTCTAGGTCATGTTTTTAGTAGTCATTGAAATAGTTAATTTGAATGAAAGTTGTATATCATTTGCACGCATCGGACCATTTTTGTGATCTTTTAAGCCTAAGAGCAAAAAAGTCAAAATTTAAGCTCTTTTATTATTTCATACGTGTTATCATGCATAGTTGGATAATTCTAGAACTTGCTTTTATTATTCATATTGAGACCACATTTGTTAAGTTAGAAGCATTGAAATGATAAAGGTATTTAGGTTCAACATTTGTTTAGCCTATTTTCTTAATAATTACCCTATCGTATTTTATCTTTTACGAGTAACTAATTTTAAGCCTTAGCTTTTTTCATTGATTATAACCACATTATTAACCTTTACCTTATCTTTCTTAAAGCCTTATTATTAATTTAAACCCTGAAGGCTATTTACATTTTTTGATTGTTTGAAACTTAAAATTTGAAAAGGTCTAACATTTCTTTAATTGTTGGTATAGGATGAATGCTCATACTATCTTTAAAAAATAAAAAATGTTTCAAAAATGTTAAAGTTATGGCATCAATGGATTTAAAATGTGAGGGATCTATATTATGAAGAACTAAGTCTCTTGAAATCTTGTTTTTGTAATTTGCCATCAATTTTATCACCTTTTTCATTATCCCAATTATACCTACCTAAGACTCATTAAAACCTAGGGACAAGACCTTTTGATTTTTTTTCTAGTTTACTTATAAGTGGTGGAGATATGATAATATTGCAAGCTTATAGTTAAGAATTCTGTTATGTACTGATTTGAGAGTTCTTATACTTTTTACCCTAAACACTTAAGTGCATTGAGTGAAACCTTGGTGAGGGTATAAAGTTTTGTGCTTTTGATTTCAACAAGATTATCAATGTGATTATTATTGATATTGACTTATGAAGGTTAGTTCTAGGATAAATTAAACCCCTTTGTATGTTAATTTAATTGATATGATATGATGATTTAAAGTATGGATGGACAAGATGAGGTTAATGTGGGATGGATGTTTGTAAGATTGATAATTTAGATTATGATTTTCTTAAAGACAAGCAAAGCTTAAGTGTCGGGATGTTTAATAAATGATCATTTGATTATATTTATATACACATATTTGATGTGTTTTGCTTATTATTAAATATTTTATAGTATTTTTGGTAGTTAAGTTGTTTCAAGTGTATTTGTAGGTGATAAATATCTTCTTGGACCAAAAGGAGAAGAATTTGGATGAAATCATAGCATGGAATGAAGATTTGAAGAAACTAGGACCTACACGACCATGTATAATGATTGTGTAAGTCTCTGCAAACATGTGGAGATTTAAAGAATATTGTTTCTGGTCGTGTGAAATTACACACCCATGTATGTTGATGTGTATTTTATCCATGTAAGTCTCTTTTTTTTTTTTTGAAACAAAGGATCCATGTAAGTCTTTATGACCTTGTAAAATTGCGAATTCAGGTAATTTTAGAGATACAATTCACCTACACGACTATGTATGTTGATATATATCCCATAATTTCTAGTTTTTGCTATAAAAGGACGTGATAAGAGTCAAAATAAGAGGAGGTAGGTTTTAAAGCATTTTGAGTCGTAAGACACATAGAGAAGTGATGATTCTAAATAGAAGGCAAGGAAAATATGAAGAATACGTAACAAGATCCGATAGATAACCTCATTCAATCTAAATTGCAAGGAGATTCATTAGAGAAAAAATGAAGATTTATAATATGATTTCTTTTGTTTATATTTGTTTTTCTAATATTTCTTTGGTTTTGTTCTCTATGAGTAGGAACTAAATTTGTTTAATGCCTACCCATCATAAACGCTAAATTATGATAACAATATGAATCAATTTTTTATTTAATGCAGTTTTACTGAGTGATTTATTGATATTCAATTATGCGTTATCTTTTTGTTCTAATATATCCGAAATATTTGTTCATGATTTGATTTAAGATTGAGAAATCCTTTTATGTAAATTGATCTATCATAACTAAAAGGAGTTGCATGCAAACCTAGAGATGGTTGACGTAAATCATCTAGATTAATGTCAACTAGAAAGAGATTTCGGTTAATCAAATGAGGGATTATATGTTAGTAGTTTTGAAAAGATATTAACATAAGATAGGAATTTCTATGATTTAATAACAAAAAATATAATTGCATGATAAAGGGTTAATATTTAAGAATTCCAGGGGGAATTCGTAACCTAGGTATTATTTATTTAATATCAAATTTTTTAGGTGTTTTCCTTTGTCTAATTTCATTATTATTTCAATCTTAGTTTAATTTTTAATTAAATCCACAATCTGATTCAACATTAGATAATAGAAAAAAGATCAATACTAGTACTTGCAATCCTTGTGGGATTAACTCATACTTGTTTATCCTAGCTACAACTACACCATGTATTTGTGGTTTAAAATTGATAAAATTCTTATGAGCGTAGAATAGGTCAATCAAGTTTTTTGCATCATTGCGGGGGATAAGCAATATTAGGAAAACTTAGCTTTTATTACTCTAACCATTTTTACTTTATTTTATCTAAATTTTGTTTCTAGTTTATTTATTTTATTGATTCTTTAATTTTCTTTTTTTCACAGATATTGACTCTTTGGTCAGTTTATGACCTGAAGTGATCTAACGAGCTTAGTGAATGGAGATCCAAAAATAGAAAGAACAGCTTGTCAAAATCTTCACAGAGCATAACTAAGAGAGTTTGAGCTAGATCAGCAAATAGAGGGCTTGGGAGGTTAAATTGATACTGGGGAATCACGAACCAAGGCAAACCACCTAAGAACTATGTTCAATTATGCTAGACCAGACTTAACAGGAGTGGAGTCCAACATTGTTAAACTGAATCTGAATGCCAATAACTTTGAGATCAAGCTGAGAATTATTGAGATGGTGTAACAGTCTGTCCAATTTGATAGACTACGAGATGAGGATCTGAACGCGCATATCTCAAAATTTTTGGAGATTTGTGACATTTTTAAGATCAACGGAGCTAAGGATGATGTGATAAGACTGAAATTATTCCATTTTCATTAAGGGGAAAGGCAACGCAATGGTTAATATATTAATTGACACCGAAGCTAGTGGAAGTTACATTAATCATAATTTAATACATAATTTAATAAGTTTTCACCTAAATGAACCTTATCAAATAGATACCACCATAGAAACCACTATTAAGATAAGAGATTTTAAAAAAAACCTATAAGATTATTAGTTGAACATAAATGATTTGATTTAGAGATAATGATAGGAACTAGTTTTCTTGAACAAATTCAACCTTATAAGATAAATCAATGTGGAATACAACTATTATATAACAACAATGTAATATATATTCCAAGATAATGATTAGTCCTACTAGTGTTTCTATTCCAATTGGAATAACTTATAAGATTATATAGTCGAATACTTGATGCTAGGGCATTAATTAATCTTCATGTATCTTATCTTTATAATATCTTCTACTATGAAATAAAAAATTTTCCTTTCTATAGATACATTTTACAACTTCCATTTTAAAACCATATTCTTAACCTAAAATCTTTAGTATACTCCTTAATGTAGGAAACAAATTAAGGTTGTACTGGACTTTGCTGAAGGAGCCTCAAGGGTTACTTTACTTTAAGGTTAGAGCTGAAAAACTTGGTAAACCATTTTTTTTCGTAGATGATCCTTCAACAAATTCCAACACAACCTCAATTCATCTCCCATTTTAAAGCATTATTAATGATTTTAAGAGAAGAATATGGTTTTAAAATGGAAGTTGTAAATTGTATTTGCAGAAAGGAGAAAAAAAAATTCATAATGGAAGATATTATAAAGACAAGATACACAAAGATTACTTGATGCTCCTATTACTACCCTAATGGGCTTATTTATATAAGCAGACTTAAAATCTAGATTATAAACTTTAATAAAAATTACATCTTATTAACTATTTTAGAAAGTAAATTATATCTTTATTGACAGTGGCTTCTCTTTTATTTGAGTGGTTAGAGAAATTTCCATGTTATCTTCTTATCTTTCTGATTCAGAATCATCATTGTATGTATAGACGTTAGATGCTTCAACCTTATCTTTTTCCTTGAAACATCTTCCAACCACTTGTACAAGAAGGACAAATATTTTCAGTATGTTTACAGAGATGACGAAACATTTTTTATGCTTCAAGACTTTCTCAATCTTGCCTTTCTCAATCATACTTATCTTCATTTTTACAAAATTTTTAACAGAAAATGATGTCCTTTTAGTTGGGGCTATCATTAAAGAAGAAAATTCACTTTTCTGGCATAGGTTTGAAATCCCTTTTCAAATGTTGCCTCTATGCTAGAAATAATAATTCTCATCCTGATTCCTACTCTGTAACGGATATCACTTTTAGTGTATTTAGAAAATTCTTTACTTAACTTAGGATCCACAATAATGGGAAAATGTTTTTCCTTTCTCAAAGTAATGAAGTGATAAGCATCATATCATTCATCTTTATAAAAATTTGGACCAGCAAACAATATCTTTAATACCAAGATATTATAGTCAATGTAGGATTATTTAGATAATAATCCTTAATCCCTTCTTGAATCAATCTAGGAAGTAATAATATCTCAGGAAACTCTAGATTAGTCAAGTATACAGCATTTATCATGCCAAAATCATACTAATCTCAAATAGTCTAAGGATGAGTGCCTTGTAAAAAGTTTAGTCTGGGATATGTCCTAAAAAAATCAATATAGCAGGTATCACTATTTTGTAGAGAGTATAAATCTCTCATTAACTCATAATGTGC
This sequence comes from Erythroxylum tenue, assembly GCA_027568955.1. Classification (NCBI taxonomy): domain Eukaryota; kingdom Viridiplantae; phylum Streptophyta; class Magnoliopsida; order Malpighiales; family Erythroxylaceae; genus Erythroxylum; species Erythroxylum tenue. Next base: position 2,930 of record JAOSBM010145928.1, on the reverse strand, counting down.
TTGAACAACAAGATGACCTTTTGGAAGGCGATCAATCATAATATTTCTCTATATCCTTAATTTGCGTGTAATGTCAAGGTTTAGAGATATTATCAAGAGTAGCCTCTTTTGGCTAACTTTGCTAACTAATACATTCCTTTATTGGGGAGGAATAACCTATAGAAGGTGCATCTTCATCCATCTTAGCCTTGTTGACTAGGCCATAAATTTTTTGTTTTGAATAATTTTAATGGTTTATCCTTGCTTGACGGATATGGTAAAATGAAAGAAGTAGCTTTGCAACTTCTTTTGGCATCAAGTTGAAGTTCGTAATATCTACTTAATATTTAATTGAAGCCTAGCAAGTATTGATATCTTTGGACATTTGTTCTAATAAATCAAACATCTCTTCTTTGAGGTTGACCATCTTTAGTTAAAAAATATACAAGAACATTATTATTAGATTTGATAATCTCAATATCAAAGGTATATTCTGTAAATAAAGTATGCCATTTTATATACATTTTATATTTAGGTTTAGAAGTTAAATTATTTTGAATAAAAGCCTTGATTTGAGTATTATCAGTTATTATTAAAAAAAATTAGGTAGTATAAAATATAAATTTTTTTAAAGCTTTTCACTACCACTAATAATTTTTTTTCATTTATGTGATATTGCTGTTGAGTACCTGTAAAGGATCCCAAAGTAGACTTGTAAAGAGACTCATTCATCTTATTATTAGAATCATCATAATCTATCTTTTTCAATGCTCTACTCTAGACATGATCAAAAGCATCAGTTTTGAGAATTAAATCATCCTCATCAGATGTTAAACAAAACTTTGGTAGTGTGATGCACAAAATCTTAATTTTCTTTACATGTTCAATCAAATAGGGTGAAAAATTAAAAAATTTAATTTTTCTTTAAAAACATTTGAAAAGGTTTTCTTATTTTGGGTAGGTTTTGAATAAAATTTGAAGCATAGTTTAATACTCCTAAAAAACTTTAAATTTATTTTTAGTAACTTATCAAGAAATTGTAAGGTTTTTTCGGGGATATAAGGCTAAAGTTGAACTCTTATACCATCTATTTCCATGCCAAGAAATTCTATTCTAGTCTGACATATCTTAGTTTTTTTTTTCTCAGAAAGAGTTAAACCATATTGTTCACGTACATTTGCAAATTTATTAATATGTATAATATGTTGAGAAATATTATCACTAGCTATTAAAAATATCTCCACATAACAATGTATGAAATTATGATACTTAAAGATATTATCCATTTTTCTTTGAAATATTTGTGGGGAATTTTTTAAACCAAAAGGCATCTAACCATTCATAATGACCGTGTGGAGTAGAGAAAGCTTTATATGGAATACTATCTTTATTCATTTTTATCTACAAAATTATACTCTTACAATCAAATTTAGAACAAAAAAATTTCCTCTTATCAAATTTATTAATGTTTCTTTACAATGTAAGAAGTATCCATAAAAACTGTATTATCATTTAATTTTTATAATTTACTACCATTCTAGCTTTATTTTTAATTAGTAATGCATGGTTTCCAACCATAAAAGCTGAGGAAGAATGAGGGGATTTACTAAGCCTAATTATCTTTAGATTTTCTAGTCCAAGAAGATGTTTTTAAAATTCTTCTTGATCTTCTAAATTCTATCTCATAGTAGTAACTCTAATAATCTTTTGTTTATCTTTCATTTTTAAGTTTTGGTCTTCCGTATTTTTATCCCAAAATTGTAATGGTTATCAAAGTAATTTTTCTTCATCTTATGTTTTACTAATTCAAGTCCACATCTAATGGTTTTTATCTGTTGATACTTACTTTTAATAAAGGTTTTCCTTTGGAAAGATCAGTTTTTGTTTATATCCCACACCACGTTGGGTTATGTAAGGTTTAAATTTGACCAGTCTAGATCAAACATAAGCATTTTTAATTCTATTAACTATGATCCAATGAACATAAGGAGTTTTGAAATGTATTTGATGTTTAATATTATCAAATAATATTTTATGAAATAATTGGAGAGAGTTATTTCCTAAAAAAATATTAGTTCCGGTATCATGAAAGTAAAATGACAGTTTCTATGGCGGTGACTATCTAATGTATTTCACCATTGAAATTTATATAATGATAAAGTTCATTTAGGTGGAAACTTATCAAATTATGTATTAGATTATGAATAATGTATCTTTTACTAGCTCCGGCATCAATTAAGATATTACAGGGAACATAATTTGTACCATCAATATTCTCCTTTAATTTCACAATTAGAACTTGTCCTTCAATCTGCTCTTTTCAATGTATTAGCATATCATTGATTACTCAAATCATCAGTTTCTGATAAGATATAATAATTTATTGTGAGAAGTTAGTAAGGGTTTTTGTTGCAAATCTAATGAAAAATCTTCTTCTAGGACTTTTATATTGGCTATATAAGAAGGTTATATACTTTCAACTTCAAAAAATAACTTTAGAAAATCAATAATATCTTTTTCTGCAAACACTATGCAAAATTCACACTCAACATAAAAATAACAAGCTAACCTCCCCAAATTTGGACAACACATTGTCCTCAATATGAGGAGAACAAATAACACGTAAGGTGGGAATAAAACAAAATAACATAAATACATAAAAACAAAAGAAAAAAAGATAAGTGTTAGAGTATAAACTCGTCATGGCGATTGAGGTGGTGATAGTGTCAGAGGTGGTATTTGAATGCCTTGAGCCTCCAAGTATTTGTAAATTCCTCGAATGTCTAGGAATTTTCATCTTCACTCCTTTGCTATCTCCTTCAACACCTTGGCATTGTCTGAAATTGCGTTAACCACCTTTTCATATCTGGCTGTTGTAAGTGTAAGTCGACTTGTGCATATGATGTAACTCGACTTATGCTTATACAGTACCATAACTCGACTTGTGTCTC
>JAOSBM010145791.1:0-13515 GCA_027568955.1 Erythroxylum tenue | reverse complement strand
AAATACACAAAATAAAATTATTTGCGAAAATACAACTTAGTACGAAAATAAAGAAATACGATGCAGACGCGAACTGATCCCGACCTCTATCTTTCCTTTGCATGCAGTATGTATACTCCCGTTGGCCTAACGGGGTATTCTTCTGATCCTGAAAATGTTTGCAAATTTTGGGTGAGTTTTACGAACTCAGTGAGTGACCATCATCGATGGCTCACCTAGTCACATAACACATAATTCCATTATTCACATTTCACATTCAATTTCACAATTTGCATTCAATGCACTTAATCACTTATGTATGTATATGCAGTACACATGAGACTCACTTTCCATTTATTACTTTGTTGTGACCGAGTGCCTAACTGTCCCGTATCCTTTGGATATCGGGCTCATTGATGACTGTCCCATATAGGGCTCATTAAACGTTGAGCCTGAGGCTCTGATTCACTTTTGAGCTCGAGGCTTTTCTTTACACGTTGAGCTTTAAGCTCTGATCGGTGGCTACTCTGGTCACAACTCCATTATGTTTTATGCATTCATGAAATGGAATGCATCAATTACATTTGCAAATTCCTGTTCACTTACATTCATATATCATCGAACCTTAGTCCGGCATTCAATATTTAAGTTGAAAAATACACTCTCATACATAGGCAAATGCACATTCAAAACACATTCGTCTTCGAACCGTGGTCCAGCATTTAGCAATCGTATAATGCACACACTTATTTCATCTTATTCACATACAAGTAGCACTTCAATATCCCAATCAACCACACAACATCGGATCTCCTATCCGGAAATTCAACACAATCACTAACATTCATATACTCATTCAGTAGCCAATCAATACAAAATTCAGAACAAAACAAATAATAAAATGAAACCATCTCAGTCTACTCACAGTACACTCCAGATTAGCATTTACTTCCAATTTTTGGGAACGCCTGAATGCGAACTTTAACCTGCACATCCCGTTTATGCAATACACACATTGCACACACATTAATAATTTTACATAATCATAATCATTCATTTATGCACATGTGTGAATATGAAAAATGTACGATGCATGTTCATGACAATCTCGGTATATTATCAAATTTTCCCCTTTATCACATTATCACCTTTTTCCGTATCTTATTGTTTTCATAACAATTCATTTCTCGTTCATTTCCACCAGATACACGTTACTTCTCTTTTTGAAACACAATTTTAATCAAATGGACCATTTCATCTCTAGCAAACACATGTCTTTGGTACTTTAATATCAAAAATTCACTCATTAATGTTATTCCTTCATCACAGGATCATACATCAACAAAACTCTCATTTCTTCTTATAAATTCTCCAAAATTCTAGACCTTCGGGTCTACTGTCCATATTCAATTAGAAAGTGGAACTAATGTAATTTGGTCAAACTCTCTTCTAGAAAAGTGTTCCTTTGTGCCTTATGATTCTATTGACACCAAAATCACTCGAATTGGTTTAGTAGGTTGGGAGATATACCTCAAATATTTTCGGACTGTTCTAATCCCAAAACAGGGTACTATACACAATTTCCATCTAAAAAATGAAAACCTTAAAGATTGAATCAAGATTTAGCTTCTTCATATGATTTATAGCCCTATATCTTAACGTTACTCCAAATCAAGAACCATCTCATTTGGAATCCTATAGGTCCAAATATGATCAAAACATTGAAGTAAGTTCAGTAAAACCAATCCTATTGATACTGTTCCAACAGACTCCTACACTTTCCTTTGATCACTCCTCTTTCAATTAAATACCAAATATCACCAATTTTTATGGAGACATATGACAATGTGTTAGTAATATATTGCTTCAAGAATCAAGTCATTTGGAGGTCTAGAGAAGGAGTTATGGTCAAAAGAAGCAACCATGGTTTATGACCTCACTCCTAATGAACCTCTGATGGAGCGATTATCATAACTCTCACTATAGATCTTGGATTGCTTTCGTTTTATAACCATTTGAAAGAAGAATTCGAGATCTACAACTTTCATGAAGACCACAAAGCAAGATTCCGCCTCTAAAATGGTAAAAATTGCGAATTTCCAAAGTTATCTCCGAGAATGTCCGTTAAACGAACATGCATGTCCGTTTAACGGACATGAATCGGCCAAACTGTCCCAATTCATCCGAGAAAGTTCGTTAAACGGACTTCCATGTCCATTTAACGGACATGGCTCGACCTAGGGGTGATTTTCCACCCGATAAGGTCCGTTAAACGGACTCCCATGTCCGTTTAACGGACAAACATTACCAAAACCTCCCTTTTAAGCCTCTTCCAAGGTTCCTACACTCATTCTATCATCAAATATACCCATAATCTTCTCAAATTCACTAATTCTAGCATTAAATCACTTCATAACAACACAAACATCAATTTAATTACATTAAATCCCCAATTCTCAACCCATTTCATTCATCAAACTCAACTTCATCTTATTCTTCCCATCTTTCAATCCTTTCTTTCATAACATACATTTTTCCTACGTACCAAACACTTCATACTCCAAAAATTCATTATTTCAAGTTGATAACCACTTCATGTACACCCCATATTTAGCTCAAATTCATCAATACACAATTTATAGTCCCTATTTGTTCATACACCCACAATGGAACACAAACATACATATTCATCCACAACCAGCACTGCACTTAATTTCCTAGTTTCATGTCAATATGTGGGACTCTTAAAGACAAAATTTTACCTAATTCAACTTAATAAACCATTCACAAACAATTCATGATCTATCATTTATCAATAACCAAAAACAGAGCATATATACAAATCCATTCATAAGCAATGTTCTACATTCATCCAGTTACCCCTTTAGAAATCATTTTATATCTAAACCTTTATACACCCTTACATGCATTTTCACTCGTCCTACATATCCAAACATGACATGAACATGATTTATCATCATTCAAGACACAAACATAAACCTTGCACAAAGCAATCATCAAGATGCTCAAGTTAATCATCATGTTAGCCTAAAATGAACCATACCAAGACATTGAAAGCAAACACTTACTTGATTTAACTTCAAACCCTTCAAACTCTCACTAAACCCTAGTTCCCAAGCATCCCATGTTCTTCATCATGAAAGAGGAAAAGCTAGGTTTTTCTTATGGCAACTTGAAGGAACAACAAGATGGAAGTATAAATGGAAAGATGGAGCAAGGTTCAAAGTAGATGAAGTAACAACTCATGAAGGAGGTGAAGTGAGGAAGATGAAGCCACGAAATTGAGAGAAAAGAACCCCAAAAACAAAGCTCCAAAGGGTGTTTGAAAGATAAGTGTCGTGGGAGAGCCAAAAATAGGCTTCCAAAGTCAACAATTAATCATAATTAAGACATGGCTTGGCAAGTGACAAGTGTCACTTGCCACATGCCCACATTCTATGGAGCCAACTCACCAATCCATTTAAACCTAATTCCAATTACCCTAATTAATAACACTTGGCAATAATTCCTAAAACCAAGTATCCAAAATTCCATTATCAATTGACCGTAAATTCTACTACCATTTATCAATTGGTCTGCCACTAAGCATTTTTTCTGGTCCACAAATTACCCCCAAAAATTTCAGAAAAATTCTTAAAATTATCCAAAATTTCCAAATCAACAATTTCACTTTCTAAAACAATTTTCAATACCAATAACCCATATTTCTCAAAACACAATACCAATAACCCATATTTCTCAAAACAATCACATATGTGAACAATTATACCCGGACTGTCAATGAATGCATGTACAATTATTTTCATGTGCAAAAATCCCATTATTCACATGTATGTGTATGTCACTATATGCATGAGCATGCAAATACATTCTAAACTCTCATTGCACACCTATATTTACTGTTCTACCCTTCCCATAGGGAGTGAGATGTTACAGTTTTAGATACTTGAGCACATGAAGGGCAGTCGTCCAATGCTGTTCAGTAGGAGCTTGGGAAAATTGACTCAACTGTTGAGTTGCATGAGTGATATATCCCCGGGTAAATCCAAGATAAAGGAGACGCCCATCCAGCCTTTGATATCTTTCTGGATGCACCAATAAAGGAGAGGTAGCATCATCAAAATGACAGTGGGGAGATAAAGGAGTGGCTGCCCCTTTTGAACCTGTCAAACCTGCATCATTGAGGATATCCAACATATATTTTCTCTTATTCACATACAAGCCATTATCAGACCTAGTAAGTTCCAACCCAAGAAAATATTTTGCAGATCCCATTTCTTTAATAGTAAGTTGTTCATGTAAAATCCGTTTTACTTGTTGAATACAAGTCTCCGTTGGACCCATGATTAACACATCATCAACATACACATCGATAGTAATATAATCAGCCCCTGTTGATTTAATAAAAAGACATGGATCATGAGCATATTGCACAAAATTCTGCTGGAAAAGAGAAACAGTAAGCTCATGATTCCATTGGCGTGAAGCTTGCTTAAAACCATATAAAGACCTCCGCAAACGACACACTTAATTGGGGCCAGCCTTGGTATACCCTTAAGGAGGTAACATGTACTCCTCATCAATATAACCATGTAAAAAAGCATTATTTATGTCTAATTGATGTAAAGGTCACCCTTTTGCAGCAGCAATAGCTATAAAAAGTCTCACAGTAACCATCTTGGCAACTGGAGAAAAACAGTCAGTGTAATCAACCCTTCAATTTGATTATAGCCTTTTACTACTAACCTAGCCTTATATCTATCAATAGTCCCATTAGGTTTGAGTTTAACCATATAAACCCATTTAGAACCTATATCTTTTTTAACTTTATCAAGGGCTGCCAACTCAACCTCCATAGCAACCAACCAATTTGGATTAGTTTGAGCTCGCTCAAAAGAATTAGGTTCTTCAATATTAGACATATTTGCTAAAAAAGAATGATAAGTTGAGGTAAGATGTGAGGAGATTAGAAAGGGATATGTGGGAGGTGTATGAGAAGAGGAATCGGGTATATTAGGAAAATAATGATGAGCAATATCAGTGACAGATGCATGTGAAACAAAATCATTCAACCAATTTAGTCGTTGGGTTACATGAGTACTCCTACTAATAGGAGTTGGACTGTGTGGAATATCAGTGGAACACATTGTATTAGATGAAGGTGAAACTGATGAATTGGATGGACCAATAATAAGAATTTTAGGGGGTGATGATTCTTGAAATACAGCAGGTGTTAGGACATCTGGATTAGGCAAAGAAACTAGTTCTAAATTTGAAGAAATAGACTGAATGGGAATATGTTCTTATAGAAAACAACATCCCTAGAAATGAAAGTATGATGATGTTGTATATCATAAAGTTTGTAAGCCTTTTGGCTTGAAAAATAACCAAGGAAAATAGATTTGAAAGCCCTGGGAGCAAATTTATCTTTATGAGGAAATGTGTTGGAGGCATAACATAAGCAACCAAAACTTCTCAGAAAATTGTAGTCGGGTTCTTTATGAAATAGAGCATAATAAGGAGAAGTCCAGTTAAGAATATGAGTTGGAAGTCTATTCATGATATATATGTCTGTTAAAATTGAATCTACCCAAAACTGCTTTGGAAAATGGGACTGAAACATAAGGGATCGAGCGGTTTGTGACAAATATCGATGTTTTTGTTTAACAACTCCATTTTGTTGTGGAGTGTAAGGAGAAGTTTTTTGGTGTATAATTCCATAGTTGACAAATATTTCTTGACAACTATGGCTCAGGAATTCTATCCCATTGTCTATTCTAATGAATTTGACTGTAGCATCAAATTGATTTTTAACAAGTTTAAGGAATTTTTCTAAGAAGGTAGATGTTTGACTTTTGTATTTGAGTAAATAGGTCCAGGTTGTTCTAGAAAAGTCATCTACTATGGTGAAAAAGTAGTGAGCTCCACTGATTGACCCCTACTTATAAAGACCTCAAAGATCCATATGCAACAGTTCAAAACATGCAAATGTACTAATAATGCTCTTAGGAAAAGGAAGTCTGGTTTGTTTAGAAAAATGGCATACATCACACGGTTGTTTAGAAATTTTCATATCATTGAAGGAACATTACAACTGTTTCATTACAGTGAGGGAGGGATGACCCAATCAACTGGTTTGGTACCAAAAACCATCAAGAACAACACTATGACAATGTACTAGCTTATTGGAATGATTATCTAAAAATGTGGTGTAAGATTAAAATGGTATTTTTTTTATAAGAACATTTGTCAAGTATATATAGTCCTACATTTACCTTTCCAACTGCTAAGACCTCATCAGTCATAAGGTCCTGCAGAACACAAAACATTGCATAAAAGGCAAATGTTGTAGGAGATTGACAAGCTAGTTTATTTATAGAAAGTAGGTTATAATTGAACGAAGGTACATGCAAACAGGATGATAGACAAAGATTATCACAAAGAATAATATCCCCTGTGAATTCTACTGTCTTAATTGTGTGATATGGTAGGTGAACATGAGTGAATTTAGCAACAGGTTTAGGTTTATCAAACAAACTAAGATCATGGCACATATGGTTTGAAGCACCTATGTCTATTATCCAATAACCACATTCAATTAAACTAAATAAACTAAAACAATGATTAAGAATGCTACCTGCCAAGTCGTTATAGTGTGCGAAATTGATGACATCTCCTCCCCTGTTTGTCATCTGAATTTGCTTGCCTTTGCTTTTCAAAAAACTCTCAATACCTTGTTGAATCATTGCATCCATGTCTTGCTTCCAAACTGGTTCTTTTATACCCTTCTCTACTGGATAATCCAAAGGTGAGTCAATCATATTCACAAACTCCTTATTCGCATCCCCTCCTTTTTTATCATTAGAACTTTTATACCAATCTGGATACTCATGGATCTTGAAGGTATCTCTTGTATGTCGTTTCATCTTACAAAAATCACAAAACATATCCTTCTTATTCAACTATTTCTTAGAAACACCTATACCAGCCCCTTTTATGCTACTGCTACTAGAATTACGCACCATCTTAACATTAGTTGTATTCTCAGCAAAAGTAATGTTAACTTTCCGTTGTTTTTCAACCCTAACCACCATCACATAAGCCCTATCTACATAAGGCAAAGGTTCCATCACAAGTATTTGACTCCGAATAGCATTATACTCTTCATTCAATCCCATAAGAAATTGTACTAATCGATCATTATCCCCAAAATTAACTAACTATTTTAGGGATCTGCATGAACACTGTGGGATGGGAGTTAAACAGTTCAGCTCATCCCACAAGTGTTTGATTTTAGTAAAATACATGGGAACAGACAGTTCCCCTTAAGAAATCAAACTAATTTCTCTCTTGATCTGATACAACAACGGGCCATTACACTCTCTATACCGCCACTCTAGTTCTTTCCAAAGATCCCTAGCTAAATTCGTGTACATGAAAGACTTCACGATGTCTTTGGAGATGGCATTAAGAATCCGTGATGTGACCATAAATTTGACCTGACACCATCGATCATAGTCTAGTGAACTTTCTGCCAGTCTTTCACAGTTGTCGTTGATGAAATTAAGCTTTAGCTCTGCACCTAAAGCGATTCGCATCGCATGATTCCAAGGCAAGTAGTTGTTGCTGCTTAATAGAGTCGTGACAAGAATCATTCCAGGATGATTTCAGTTTTGCAGAAACATCAAATTCTCGTCATCATTCACATTTCCAAACGACGATCTTGAACCACTCACGTCATCTACCATGATTTAGCTACGGAGAGACGAGAATCAACTTAGTTGCTCTGATACCATGAAGAAACCGAAAACTCTAGGGATTTTATTTACTGAAGAAATCAGAAAACCAAAAATGAATGGTTACAGTTACATTACAAATGAAGAAAATGAAGATGGTATATATACCATCACTGTACATAAAAATGATAACTACCACTATATAGAATGCAACCCAACTAAAAATAGAAATAAAACCTATACAGTATTCTATACAATACAAAATAAATATAGATAAAGAAATATTTCTACAGTAATCACCAGATTCTTCCAACCATAGTCAGGTAATTAAGTATTATATACTAAGCGCGAATGAGATCGTCGTCGTCGTGCCTACATATCTTAATCCAATGGCTCCAGTTTATTCCCATCATTGAACAATTTATTTTGTGAAACTATGAAACTCTCGCTGCACCGAAACTCTTGAAGGTTCGACCTTCAATGCATTTACAAGGCCCTTTCTTTCTCTCCTTAGCGACAGTTTCTGCTATCTTCTTCTAAGGCTTTGATAGGTGCTAGGTGAGTTAGAGATTTGTTCAACTTATCACAGAACAAACTCTATGCCCAAGTTTGGTTTTGTTTCTCTCTATATATGCAGGTGTCTACGATCCGCTAGAAGAAGAAGACAAGTTTGTTTCAATTAAATATCTTAACTTCCTTTATTATTAATTATTAAGTACTATATACATCGTCGTGCCTACCTGTCTTAATCCAATGGCCCCAGTTTATTCCCATCATCGAACGATTGCAATTTGTTATGTGGAACCATGAAACTCTCGAAGGTTTGACATTAAAGGCATTCATAAAGCCCTTTCTTTATTTCCCAGTTACAGTTTCTACTCTCTTCTTGAGAGGTGTTGGGTGAGTTAGAGATTTGTTAACTTATCACATAATAAACTCTACGCCCAAGTTTAGTTTTTTTATAATATCCTAATATTTTTCTTTTTCTTTTTCTTATAACAATGCTGGTGTCTAATCAAAAGAAGATCAATTTTGTTCTAATTAAATATCTTAACTTACTTTATTATTAATTATGTTTTGCAGAGTGACTTAGAAATGGTTTGATTTGCTACTGCGGCTTCATCAAAGCTAAAAGTGAAGTTTGTTCAATTTGGTCTCCATTTGTTCAACTTTTCACAGAACAAACTCTACTTTTGGATGCTTAGTCCTAATGTCTTTGGATTTTTGTTATGTCTGTGTTATACTGGTTTTTTTGATAACCACTGATACAGGGTTCATCAAATGTTTCTGAAAATACTAAGCTCTTTGACAGTTAAAAAGTAAATTCATTTCCAAGTTGATTACTATTTCTTATAGACATTCGATACTGTTTTTATGGAAGAGGTAGATCAGAAGTACCGACAAATTAATGCCACTTTTCAGGTATATCTCCTTCAATACGATGATAAGAAATCTTCCTCAAAGTTTTAGCTCCCTTTCAAGTATGAAATCAATGTAAGTAGCATTTCCTCAGAATAATTGGCAATAAACGTATGATTTAACTCTTTTTTCTTACTAGCCTTTATCGCCTTACAGGTGTTTGCAAAACCACCAGTTTATAGGAACAATAAATGTCCTTTCTGCCCTTCCCCTTGAAAACCTGTGCGTAACTATCATAGAAATTGAATTAATTTGAGAAATTTTGTTTTATTTCATAGCATTTAACCTATGGTACTGTCATGTTGCTTATTATTCTCTATCAGGAACGTTGCAAACAATCATTTCACTGGCTGGATTCCTCGACCATTGGCTAACATTAATCTGCAGTAAGGATTCGCCAACCAATTGTTAGCTACCAGACTGGTTAAGGAGTCATTCTGCAAACTTGTTTAAGTAATCTTTATTGCAGGAAAGAATGAAACAATTGGAACTCAGGGTTTGCACCTCCACCTCCACCTGGTACACCTCCAGCCCCAAAACACCCTAGTCATAAATCCGATGGCAACAATAGTCCATCATATGGTGGCAACAAAAAATCAGGAATAACAGGTGGTGGTATAGCTGGGATTATCATATCGATACTTATAGTTAGGGCAATAGTAGCATTTTTCCTATGGAAGAGAAGATCGAGGAGGTCTTCTTCAGACATAGAAAAATTTTGTTAGAATATATTTTATATATTCGTTGTTTAGTTTTGGCATTTTGAATTGGACATATGAGAAAATTAAAATTATTATATAAGATGAATGGAGATTGTGTTTATTAGAAGTCCACATAGTTAATGGGATATTGTGTTTTGGTTATTGGACTATTGTATATCTACGTGGACAAGATGGATACCTTCTGGTGAGCTCACGTTATACAACAATTGCCTACTTACTTAATTTTGAAAAGGAGACTAAGACTATACACATGATTGAAAGAAAACCTAGAGGTGGGTTTAGTTGAGGTTGCACGTGTCACGTGTTGTAACATAGACATACCAGTTGACTGCGCACTTTGCTTCTTGAACAAGTTGGATATTCATCTTGGGCATATAGTGGATGTAGCTGGCGTTAATCAAGTGTGTGAAACAGAGCAGATCATGTGGGTCTTGGAAATAAGTTGGCTGGCTGCGCATATCGTCCTGTTGATGAGCTGAAATACGTTGATGAGTTTATGGCCAGCAGTGTGTGTGCGTGAGCTTCTACATAATACGTTTTTCATTTGTCTTTGGAGAAAATATGGTGGCTGCGTATGTTAAGGAATATAAGTGATTAACGTATTTTTCTAGATGTGCCATAATGAAGTTGCTTTGTTAGTACGGAAGAATTAACTATGGAGAAAGCTTTTAGCTGGGTTATTTTGAGAAGACAAATTCATAGGGAAGTCTTCTTTGTCTCAAGGATTTTTGTTATTTAATTTTCAGTTGATTAAATACTTGAGATGTTTTATTTATTATTGTTTTTGAGTGAAAGTAGTTAGACAAATCCTCTGTTGAGATTAGTACGAGGCGGTCGTACTATTGGGTTGATTGAGAAAATTCTCTGTTGAGGTTAGTATGAGGCGGTCATACTATTGGGTGTGAAATCCTTTCATGGGAAGTGAGGTTGAGGGATAGTGCCAAGGGTTGAGTGGTGTCGGCTCAGTAAAGCCTTGAGTAAAACTATTGTACTTCAGTGAAAGTGATTAAGCTGGGTGCAGGCCCTGTAGACATAGGCAAGGTGTGCCGAACTGCGTTACCAAATTTTTGGTATTTTATTATTTCTGTTTTGCTAGTTTTTATTTTGTTGGTACTAAAGAAGTTTGTGGAAAGTTTGCGAAACAATTAACCCCTTTGGTTTTTCAAACTTGATAATGAGCCATTTGCTCTTCTTATCTTCCGGTGAAGTGCAAGGTAATATATATGTTGTCTGAATTTTGATTTTATTGGAGCATCATTTACCAATAGTTTTGGCTATATTTGGCTCCTATGGTGTAGCATGAGAGTGATATCTTGTTCCATGCCTAAAATGTCAAGACTACATTATATCAATCTATTATGATCCAAAAGCTTGGTTGATTTTGCTTTTGGTTTAAGTTTTATTTGTAACTTATACGTTTGGTTGCTAATGCATTGACAAAATGGAATAAAAATCTGGAAGAAGCAAAGATAAATTGAAATTGGCTTTAGATATGATCAATTAATTTCTCAATATTGTTGTTCAATGAAGACTGTACCCTGCCTTGTATTGATAATGTGCTAATCTTTACATCTAATTTCAACATAGCACTAATTATATGGAAGTTCGTTATTTTTAAATGTCCAATGCCTGCTTATATGATTTTATTCAGTGGATACCAGAGGATTCTATATTGGTGCCAGTGATGTTGTTAATGAAGATTTTTAGCCTTTTGAATGCTTTGCTTCCTGTTTTGAAGCAAATGGTTCTCAATATGTTTTATTTACTACATAGATATGATTGTTTGTGACTTGATCAAATCTCTTGATCATATTTTTGTTCCCTTCGAGGTTTGTATTATTAAGTTCTTTAGTCTGCAATGTTGGGACAATTCTGATTGGAACTTTCATTTATCCTTTTTCCAAAACTTCCTCTTCATTGTCAAATTGTACAGAAATGAAGTCTGTACAAGCTTCCTCCACTGTGATTACTAAGATATTAGATAACTCTGCCTCGATAAATCTTAGACCACCACCGAATGATCACCTTCAACCATTTGATGAGGATTATTTTCTCAAGAAGCTCCTGTCAATGTCACCTCATACTCAGTAGCAGATCTGCAGATAGCCACTGGCAGCTTCAGTGTTGAAAATCTTCTTGTTGAGGGATCATTTGAACGTGTTTATCGTGCTCAGTTTGATGATGGGAAGGTTTGCTTTTATAACCTGATTAATCTTGAATATTTCAGTTTAAGGGCCAGAAAAATGGAAAACAAATAATGCTTTTGAAACACGTGATCATATTCTTTCTGGGATCATGTTCTAGGTTCTTGATGATATTTGATTTAGGGCAAATAAGAAGAACTCTTGGTATAGGTATGAACATATTTTTTCTATTTATGCCACTCTTGATTCCACTTACACAGGTTGTCCAAACTAGCCTCATGCCTGGTGCTTTGAAGATCACTGGACATAATAACGACCATATAAAGCCCATGAAGGTATTATCTCCAGAACATATGGAGACATGTTGTTTTAGATAATTTCTTGTGTGTCCATATTGCTTTAGTATTTATATCTTGTATGAGGATTTGTATCTCGCTTCTCATAGTTCAATTCGGTACTAGATTTTTGAAATGGGTAACATAGTGCGCTTGGATGAGAGCAAAGATGTTGGTGCGACAAATCTTCGCTCACTTTCAGCTTTGCATTGTGGCTCTAACTCTGGATTTGAGGTACAAATTTAATTTGTTAGTCATTGATTGATGTGTTCTATTTGTTTTTCATTTGTTGTATGTCTATGAAGTATGCCTACATAAGTGATATTGTTTGACAAACTCATTATTTGGTTTTCTTATGACAAGGCTTATAAATGACAAATTTGACAAAAAATTGGGAGATGTAAATGTGTGGCTTAGAGTTGCATGTAATTTTACAGCTACATCATATAAATGAAGAAGAAATGATGCTATTATAATGAGTTTTAACTAGCTTGAATTCCAATTCAAGGGATAGATCCTAGGAAAGGCATTTTACAGCATTTATATGTAGGAAAATTTGGCAGCCAGTTACGTTGTAGAAGAGTTCTTTTCTGTGATTCTTTTTTGCTTTTTGAAACCATTTCTGCATATCCAAGATATTGAAGCTTCTGGAATAAAAATATGAATTGAATTTAGGGTAAAATACCGATGTATTGATAGTGGTAGATGTTGTTTATAAGTCGGTGGATTTTTAAGGTTTGATTCTCTCCACCCATACATTACTGATGTATCTGTTGGGAAATCGGGTCGAGATCTGATCCGAACCGCAACGGAATAATCACGAAACTTTTTCGTGACTTTGATTTCCCAAAAATCAAGATCTATTTAATTCGTACCTTATTCCAAAACTTGATCTTTATCTTGATGCATCCCTCGAACCGTTTCTGAAATCGATCCATCTCAACCACGTAGCCGCATAAGTGTCCGGCCTCTAATAGTATCCACATAATAGGTTAGGAGAACTCTATAACTTTTCCAGAGAGGGTTAAGCATGAAGTGCTAGCTACATAGAGCTTATGCCTATTTATAATAAGCTTAAGACATTTTAGTAATTTAATTGAAATTAAATATTAATTTCAATTAAACTTTAATTAGAATTACAAGTAACTCTAATTAAATA
>JAOSBM010145680.1:0-13540 GCA_027568955.1 Erythroxylum tenue | reverse complement strand
GCTAATTTATATAAGTGAGATGTGTTAGTGGAAAAAAAAACTTGATGAGAAATTGTGTTAAGCAAGGAACCACGCTCAAGTATGATGGTATTTTGTCAAGAGTTGGATTCCGGAGACGGGATCCAACAATACAATTTAAGAAAATAATTGATCTTAATAAGGCATTAGAAGTAGTAAAGTATTGAGTTATCATACCCACTATGACAATCCCAATAAGATACTAGTTTCAAAAACTTCTTCAATGTTCAACAAATGGTTTTAGGTAGTTAAAAATTGATTTATGACTCACTTTGCTGGTAACCATTATGGACCTTTCAAATCGGTAGTCTATTTAAGATAATATAACAATTAGGAGAAACCCTCTAAGACACCAAATGAGCATAAAAGTTACCCAAATACCTAATCTTAATAACTTCTATGTAGCCATTGCTTTTGAGAAAGGTTTGAAACTATACGAACTTTTATGAAGATCCTTGCAGATGGATAAGACACATACCTTAGAGAGAGTAAAAGAGCACACTAGAAGGTATATAAATTTAGAGGAAGTTAAGTTATTAGCAGATCATTTGAATAGGTCCTTGAAGTATAGATAACACCCTAAATATAGAGATAAATATGCATCACAACTAAAGAAAAAATATAATTTCAAATTTGTTGAGGGCAGTCGGACCATATAATAACTACGAATAGATCGAAAAGATGAATTGAAGTGAAACTACCCCTTAAAAAACTCATGTGAATCATATCTTATTCATTATAGAAGGAGACCTAGCAAACCCTCTTCAACCTATGCTAACAGGGGAACAATTGATTGAAAATTAATGTAGATTCCGTAGCGACTATAGTCGTGAAACAAAAGATTGCAGGAACATTAGTAGGACTATTAATAAGCTCTACAATGAGGACACTTGATTCAATTTCTAAAGGGAGAAAAGAACACTAACCTAAAAAGATATTGGTTACAAGGCCAAAATAAGATAGAACTAAGGTGCGGGTCTTGAATACCAGATCAAAGAAGAGGAAATGGAGGAACCACGAAGTCATCAATATGATTTTTGTAGAAGATAGAAATTGTAGTACGTCTCGGTTGAAAATGATTATTAGGGAGGTTAGATGAACATCTTGAAAGACACAAAAATTAAAAGACACCAAATTAGAAGATAAACCATATACGAAAAAGATGAATTGTTAAGCTATTGTAACCATCATGACAACTTTGTTGATATTCTTCTTCATTAAGAATTTAAGAAAATAGGACTAAAGTCATGATAGCTTTGTCGAACATCTTTTCCTCTAAATTTTTCTCTAACTGGTTTTAGAGGAAATTATCTCTTTTCTAAAGGAAAAATAGATCAACCTATTATAATTAGTGAGTATCATAAGTATACTATAAAAAAGATCAAGTTTCTCATCATAAACAGTCTAACTGTGTCCAATACCTTTTTAACAGACCCTTTTTTTTATGCAATAAGAGTCATATTATCACCATACTTGCTACTTATAAAGTTCCTAATAGACAGAGGAATATAAGAAATCTCATTTGATCACCAAACATTGAGATGGTGTTATGTGCCTTCATTAAAAAAGAATAATTCATCTTAACAAATGAGTATTAAAAAAATGAACCATAGGATCGCAAAGAATCACAACAAGATTGAGACAATAAAAATTTAAGAAATTCAAATTACAGATGCAAAATATAATTGAGTGCTAAAAATTAGAATCGACATGAATGAATGGTTTACCAGGAATGTGGTTTATCCAGATTGGCATAACAATATAGTTATAGTGAAAAAGTCTAATGGAAAATGGCATATATGTATTGACTTTAAAAACTTGAACAAATTCTACCTCAAAGATAGTTACCTACTTTTAAAGATAAATTTACTCATAGATGCTATAATAGGTTACAAATGATTGAATTTCATAGATGCATACTAAACTTATAACCAGATTTGAATTTGTTATGATGATAAGGAAAAAAATTATCATTCATTATGTATATCGAAATTATATTGTTATAAAATGATTCCATTCAAACTCGAGAATTCAAGAGAAATTTATCAACGACTTATTAATTTAATATTTTACAAGCATTTCAACTAAAATATGGAAGTTTATATTAATGAATTGTTTGTCAAGGTAAGGTAAGGAGGGGATCACTTAGAAGATCTGCAAGAATGTTTCAAATAGTGGAAATATGACATTAAGCTAAACCTTGGGAAGTAAATACATATAATTTTTTCCAGAAAGTTTATAGGATTCATGGTGAGCTAGATGGGTGTTAAAGTAAATCCCCAAAAAGATCAAGGCCATTATTAACATGAATTCATTACAGACTTTAAAGGAGACACAAAGCTTGATAGATAAACTAACATTTTTTCTTATTTTCTTTCAAATTTCGTAGAAAGATATCTCCTATTCTTTAAAAATTATCAGAAAAAGTAAGAGATTTTAATAGAGTGATGAGTGTGAACAAGCATTTAAAGATTTGAAGAGCTATTTGTAAAATCTACCTTTTCTTACAACCCTCTATAGTGGCAAAATCTTGTACTTATACATCTCAGTTACATTAACAGAAATCATCTTTGTCTTAGTTTAGGATAAATAAAAACCAAAAACCCATTTATTATCTAAACAAAATCCTTCAAGGATTAAAAACTAGATATATTCACATGAGAAAATAGTTTTGTTTGTTGTTATATGAATAAGAAAAATATGGTTGTATTTTTAAACTTATCCCATTATTGTTGTCTCAAGATTTTATTTAAGACAATTTCTATACTAGAGAGAAATATTAGGAAGGATGGTGAATTGGTCAGTAAAACTTAGCCAAAGCAAGCTAAGATTCTTCCTTTAAACATTTGTTAAATGCTAGCTAGTAGCAGAATTCATAGTCAAATTCACCATCTTCATTAATAAATTAGATATAAGAGAGCTTACCTTACAATCTTCAAATATTTGGATAATGAATGTTGATGGTATATCAAATGAAGACCAAAGTGAAGCTAGAATTTTTATTCAAAGTCCATTTAAAATTCACATCAGACATTAGGTATTAATATATGTAATAAAAGTTGTAACACCTTGTAAAATTGGTTACTAAAAATAAAGTACTTAGATTTATAGCTTATTGTTAATCAATTGAATGGGATCTCTGCCACCAAAGAAGAGATCATACAAGTGCTTTATCTTATGCTATACCATAACAAAAGACATGCAAATTCAATTTGAAAACATCCTTTAGAGAACAAAACAATCTATCACAACAATTATCAAAGTATGGAGTGAAAGGAGTAAAAGTCAATGCTACATTTTTAGAATTCAAGTTCAAGCTCACATATAATGAAAAGTCCATGCACATGTAGAGCAAATGGTAGATGATTAGTGAAACCTTATAAAAATCAATATAAAAAAAAAGGAGAATTGCCTCCAAACTAGGCTGATATAGAAAACTTATTGGTGAACAAAAATTAATGAAACTCATTGAAGTCATACAAATGTTAGTATTACAAGAGGTCTAAAGGGAATACCCTTATAAGACTATAAACTCCTACAAGAACAAGATATTGAAGAAAATGTTGAGAATTATATCTTTAGAGAAGAGAACAAACTATAATTTCAATTTTTAGCAATGTCTACATGAAAAATCAACTCCCTTACATAATTGACCACTTTTGAGATTCATCCATCTAGAGAAGTAGCTTTATTTTTAAATCTCTTGGAATTCCTTTCCTTCTAGATGGTTTGCAAACAAGTCCCTAATGTAATTGTATATACTTGCAGAGTTGCTCTTGGTAGTGTGCTATGATATGTGAGCTATTGGAGAGTTTGTGTTACTTATTTCCCATTAATGTTCCATATACACATCCCTTTCACTATATTTCAGATGCTAACTGTAAAGCTACATTCAAAAAACAAATGGTCCCGAGTTTCCTCTAATTCCAAGTATAAGGGAAAATTTTACTTATAGGCATATAACTTAATTTGTCTATTATGCCCAACATGTTTTTGATGGTTAGCCATAGAAGAAAAGAGGTTTTAGTAAGTTTACTCCATACTATTTTATGCCAAGCTACCCAAGGATTTATGCTTTTTATCAATTCCTTGGTATTCTTTATAGTTAAATGGTTAACAGACTTTCCTTGTCAAAATATCTGTCTGGTGTAGAGGGATTATTGAGTAATTAGGTTGAAGATCCCTCACTTTTTTAGGCAATTATTAGGCACCTTATGTAATGAGTGTGCTCACTTTAGTATCCAGAGCATAAATCAGCATAGCATCATAAATCCTATTGAGTTGGATAAGTTGTCCATAGCCTAACCAGCTTTCAAACCACACAAATGTAGCCTTTTCATTACCAACTGCAAATACCCAAGGTTCTCCATCATTCATGGTCAACTTTAATGTGCTCCTATACTTAGCCTAGTTAAAATGCATTATGCCACTTTAGAAAAAAAAATTAAAAGAAAGCTACATGATTAGATGGATTGCACTAGAGCTATTCTACCATATCTTATAAGATATTATGACAAGGATATTTTTAACTATCGCTTAGGTGGGAAACAATTGACCATGTCAAGAAATGTAATAGACGCCAAAGGAAATCATGTCTTCATTATTAATAGCATTTTCATAATGAAGCATAGACATCTTGGGTCTATTCCCACCCATAATTAAACAACATACATTCATCTTTATCATAGACTATTAATCCATATTGTGAGCGAAAGCATAATCTTACCTAACCATATCAAGGACGACACTAGATCAATTTTAATGGCTCACTTTATATGTCTATATGACATTTTATTATCCATAATCATAGGCAATAGACCATAATTCATCTGCTCAAACTTAGAAAAGTTTTGTGAATAATGGGGCATATATGTTTGTTATATATCCATAGACTAACATCATGATAAAAAGTTTCCAGCATGACCATTTTGCAAGGGCTAAAATCAAAAATTAAACAAGATAAAGGCATTTGAGCAAATGAATAGCAAAGCATCTTCTTGTCAAATAACCCTAACAATAACAACAATAAGAACCCTAATTAGGAAGCATATAAAGTGGAAAACCTAATATTATGGAATTAAAATTCCTTATTCTTATATAAACAATCATAGACTTAAGGTATATAAAACATTATTAATAGTGGAATGAGACCTGATTGAAGAAAAAAAGTTATGAGGTGGACCTGAAGAATTTGACATACCAACAATAGGTTAAAATTTTTAACCAAAAAGGAGTCAAACAATAAATCATAGAAAAAGATCAACTTATTTCAAGGAGAACTAATAAAAGTTGTAAAGTGGAGGCTAGAGGAAAACTAGCCCCAAATTGGATAAGCCCATACAAAGTAAGAGATGTCATTAGAGGAAAACTGGCCCCATATTGGATAGGCCCATACAAAGTAAGAGATGTCATCAGAATTAGCACTTACATAATCGAAAGATCAGTGTAAATATATTTCAAAATTTTTGGTCACAAAATAATAGACTAAAAAGTCTCAAAAATATTATATTTGCAAAATTTTCGACAATAGGTTCAAAGATTCTTGAAATAACAAACTCATAAAATGTATAATGATATAATCAAAATTTCTTAAAATATGAGATGTATAGAATGAAAAATGATAAACTTGACAAGTCTCTAAATGTCAAAGTCAAAATGTTAGATATGCAAGACGACGGATGATAGACTCAAACAATCACAAAACATCTAACTTTTGAAACAACAAACAACATACTTAAAGAGTTTTAAAATGTCAAACTCACAAAATACTAAATGATAAAATCAAAGTCTCAAAACAAGTTTTAAAATGAAAATTAAGAGATGTTAACTTAATAACTTGTAAAAAAATAGGCTGAAAGTCTTAAGACATTAGATTAGAGGATTCTCAAAATGTATCACCCAAAATAAGTCTTAATATCAAACTCACAAAACATTAGACTTACTCTCTTGCGAAAAGTCAAATCAAGATTTAACACAAAGTTTCACAAAAATCCATCTAAACATCAAACTTAACATGCTTCAGGATTTTGTAAAGAAATATCATTAAAAATATACCTATAAAGATTAATCAGTTATTAAATATATTCATTATAAAGATATAACTAGAAAAAGGTGTAAGTTCTAAAAAAATTAATGCCAATCAAAAACAACATTGCAGCTATGTTTCTAAGTTAGAAGATAGTTACTACTTAACAGATTTGGACACAACTTCAACTCCACCATCATTATTGCCATTTGTGCTCCATTATAAAGCTTAATGATTTTCTTTAACCAGAATAACAAAATCTTCTGCATTATATTTAGGTTTGTGGCTTTCAGTCCTAGACTTAGGAATATCCGCAATAGACAAAGAGATAATAAACATGCCTAAATGCTTATTTTTTATCAAATATTTTTAAGCCTAAAATCCTCTCATGTAAAATTTTGCAACATTATATCATGGTTCAATGATTTAAAAGATGTTCTTATGAGCGAAGCACAAAAAATATCTAACATAAAGTCCTTCCCTATATAATTAAACTCTTGTTCATAAAAGGCCTTATCCAATCACTTAGTATGTACTTTTTGACCCTTGATCTAGGTATAACAATGACCAAGTACCTTTTACAAACCCTTAACCTCCTTAAACTTGAACCATGAAGCAAGTATGAAATAAAATGTAACAAACATGTGCTATATAACGCTTTATAGTGAGAAGAATCATCTCCTACTTGACATCACTAACAAGCTTCTCGTTATTAGGAAGCACGATCACATTCAAAACTTTAGATCCCATATTGCTAAAATTAAAGATAAAGTCTTCCATCATAGTTCACCATTAGAGATATTAGATATCGTTTACCAAAAACCTTTATTTTTTTTCTATTAGGAGTTGTATAAAATGAGAACACAATCTCTATATTAGGGCTATCTTAGATAACATTGATACCATGATATGTTTAGGGTTAAGTATTTATGTAATCTTC
This sequence comes from Erythroxylum tenue, assembly GCA_027568955.1. NCBI lineage: Eukaryota > Viridiplantae > Streptophyta > Magnoliopsida > Malpighiales > Erythroxylaceae > Erythroxylum > Erythroxylum tenue. The sequence goes on along the minus strand of JAOSBM010145680.1, from coordinate 6,557 downwards.
TCCTACTTTCTAACACTCTTATAAGTATTGGGTTTATCTTCATGACCTTAGGTATGTCTCGTTTCCTCTTTTTTATATAATCACATACTTACCTTTGAAAATCTTCTTAACCACCCTTTTGGCTATATGATTTATGTCCATAACTTCATGAAAATATCAAAATATCAATTTTCAATATTTAACAAGTTTGCAATAGTTATAAGGCTGATAGAACCTATAAGTCTATTCACCCAAAATTCTAGCTTTCAATAATAACTCTTTAGTGATATTTTTAGAGACTCTTACCATGTTCAACTAAAGTCTGAGACTGAGCAGACAATAGGCTACTACTCAATGAACCTGGGATTATGATCTCTCCAAGTATGCCTAAAACCTCACTCATTACCATATTATAAAAAATGGAATATAAACTTCATCTTCAAATTATGGGTTTCCTTTTAGAGTTTTCCTAACTTAGTATATATATAGTCTGAAATTTAAAGTGTACCATCTAAATAACCTCCCAATAGACTTTATCTAGTGTATAAACCTAAATAGCTTGACAAATTATCTATGTTCACCAAATGAAAAAATTAAAATAAAAACATTATTTTGTATCACGAGTAAGGATGCAATTATCTTAAGCTCAAGCTTGCCTCCCATATCAACTTGATGTAAAAGTCATTAAGTGACAACTACAAGTAATACTTGAAATGATCGTGGTAAATAACTACTTTATTAGGTAGGTAAAAACAAACTCTCATGTCTTTGCACTCATTTAAGTATGTTAAACTTATCCTTATTTCATAAGGGGTCTACCATGCACTTAAAATCATAATTTCATCATTATATTCTTCCATAAGACCTTAGACAGGTTCAAAGGAAAGTGGTCCTTTGCCATTGGAATTAGGCTCACCATCACCCATTATAGACTTATTAATAATTGAATCAGACATAGTGTTAGATCTACTCCTAAAAGTTAATGCTAAAAACCCCCACTCAAAAGGAAGAAAAAACTATCTAAATGCATTTAAAGAGTAAAAGGATAAAAAATCTTACGATGAGACAATGACATGTTTACATTAAACAAAATCATTAATTCAATTTCCAACTCTTCAATTTGTAGTAAAGCAATAAAAGAAATGATTGCCCAAATATAAGAGATGAGTTTGTTTATAAGAGATGTAGGTACTCATTAGAAGTTTTCCTCAATAATGTGTGATAATGGTCGATGCATCGAACACATCAAAAAATAAAACCTAACTCTACACAACTAAATTTATAGTAGTGGTGAGAAAGGATCATACCTATAAAGAGTGTGTATTTAGCTTTTGTAATGAATAAATAATTTTTTAGTATTGGAGGGTGGTTGGTTAAATTCAACGAACAAAGTTAAATAAAATTAAACTATAGAAGATAAATCAAATCAAACAACAAAACATTGCTAGTTTAATTAATAAGTTTTAAATCTAGTTTGCATTTCAAGCTTGGCCTTCTTATGAATGTGCACAATCAATTGTCATGTTATTCTTGTACCTCTTTTTAAAACTATTAATCGTATAGCAATAACAAGATCTGATAATCTAGATTTTCTCTTAAGTTGTATCTAATTAAAACAAGCTCTTTAACTAGGTCTAGCTATAAACTAACTTAGAATAAGCTCTCCAGATTTACTATGACAATTATATTAGATAATAGGAAAACATGTTAATTTATACACCAACCATATAAGCTTGGATTATTTAACCTGTGCTATATTATCCCTAATGATGCTTGACCATTATTTTACCATAAGTGAATCAGATTTACATCGATTTTGTATTACAATATAGATTCTGGCAATAAATCCATAATGAATAATCTAGTAGGCCTATCTAAATCATCCATACATAAATCCAAAACATTAAACATAGAATAACATAGTCATTCCTAAAAGAGAGTTAAGAATAACATCATTAGATTAATCAATGACCAAATATGTTTATCAACCTTAATATTTCCTTTGAACTAGAAAGATGAAGTTTAGCTCCTTATAGCTCTCAAAAGGGAAAAAAATCTGCTTCCTTTTGATTCTCTAATCTCTTCATACCCTTTTTTCCTTCTTAAATGCCCTTTTATAGTGTAAAATTAGGGCTGCATGGTTATAAATGGTCAATTATACGAGTGTGTAAGTGACTGTGTATATTAATTTGGCAACAATTATGGAGGTATATGGTCCTAAATATATACACAAACATGTAAGTCACTTACATAGCCAAGTAGGTACCTACATGGGCATGTAAGTATTAGGGTTTCTTGAACAATATCCAATTCTTCTATTCTTTATCCAATCTTTACCCTAATTCATCTTCTTCTTGCTTTACGAAGGAAAACAAGATTAAATATTGATAGAACGATATTAAGGGTGTGGATTTAGTTCATTTTGGTTCTTGTTCCTCAAACTTGTACTTAAAGCAAAATATGAGCCAAAATAAGTATCCTAAGTGCAATATAACATTAATCACTAAGCATTATGGAGTAAATATAAAATCAATCAAGTACTTATCAAGTTACAAATTAGTTTTTGACTATCTTGGGGAAAAACTAAAAATCAAAATAAAAAAGAACTTCTTTAACTATATTTCCTAAGAATAGAAGTCACAAGAAAAGCGGAATACCTTATGAAGCCATGGCAAGAATTGAACATTTAATATGTTTACTCATGGTCAATCAATAACTATTTCCTTCAAAAACTCAGTAATCTAGCGGTAGAGTTTGACAAATTGTGTTTAGAAATAAGTGAAATCTATCATTTCAGTTCTCCACCACTAAAAATTTATATGTTTAATCATGAATCAAATAAATTTTTATGGTTGTAATGGGGCTAAAGGTTAAGGTGAGAAGTAATTATATTATGTAGTTCAAAAGACATCAAAACTAATAAAGCATGAAAAATACTCAATGGAGTATTGACTGCAAAAATTAACATTCAATCAAATCTAGGTATCATCAGTTATGATGAATGCAAAAACTCTATTTTACAAATTATATTTACAAATCACATGAAGCACAAGGAATTAGAAGGAACCAACATGATGAACAATATACTATACCTATAAGAAGTGATCCTTCACAACAAATTCTCCCTTATCTACATCATAATCAATTTGCCTATTCCATACAACTTTACGAGGAAAGACTAACATGAATTAGTTTGCAAAATAAATGATTTTCCTCCTTACTAACTAATTTTATTTTATTCTTTTTCTTTTATTTTCTTTTTTGAATAAAGATAAAGATTGAAAAAAACTACATCAACAATGAAATTCATTGATAAAAGATAAAAATCACAATCTATCAACTATAACCAATATGAATATATGAAAATCCTTAAACTTTTTCTCTTGTGCATACATAAACAATAATAATCACGAATGCTCCACTAACTTTAAGGCTTAGTGATAAATGATTAATTGACTATATTTATATACCTATATTTAGTGTGTTTTGCTTGTTATTTAATATTTTATAGTATTTTTTGTACTTATTTAGCTTCAAGCATGTTTGTATGTGATAATTGCCTTTATAGACAAAAAGGAGAAGAATTCGAGCGAAATTGTGGCATAAAACCAAGATTAAAACAATTTTGGAGATACATGATCGTGTATAATGATCGTTTAAGTCACTATAAAGTGTGGAGATTTGAAGACATTGCTTATGCCCGTGTGAAGATATGTGTGTATGTATATTGCCATATATGATTGTGTATGTTGCCTGTGTAAGTCAAATCCTAGATTTTACTGTAAAAGGATATTATTAAAGGTTACAGAGGAGGAAGCATTTTTATTCGTAAAAACATCAAAAAAGAAACAATTCTTAATAGATGTCAAGGAAAACATGAAGATTGCACTACAAGATCATATAGACAACAACCTTCAATCCAAATTCCAAGAAGATTTTATTAGAGACAAAAGGGGGATATAGAATATGAATTCTTTATTTTTCTATTTGTTCTTTAGAATATTTTATATTGAATTTGTTTTCTATGTTTAGAAACTAAATTGTTTAGTGCTTAGGTGAGATGAATCCTCAATTGTGATGATAATATGATATAATATTTCATTCAATGCAGTTTTGTTGATTGGTTTATTGTAATTCAATTATGAATTTATATTTTTGAATTGATATATCCAAAATATTAGTACAATGTTTGATTTCATATGATTGAGATTGAGAAATCCTATCGTGTAAATAATTCTACGATAGTTGGAAGGTGTTGCATATAAAACTAGAGATAGGTCAACATAAATCCTCAGGATTATAGTCAAACCTAATAGTGAAATTCTACAATCGAGTAATGCAATCTTAGAGGTTTTAACTCGAAAGAGATTTCAGTTAAGATTAGTTGTTAATAGTCTTAAGAAAGATATTAAACTAAGATAGGAATTTTCGTGGTCCAATAATCAATAATGTAATTGCATGATAAAGGATTATTGTTTAAGATATCTCAGGGGGATTCATCACCTAGGTACTACTTATTTAATATTGACTAATTGTAGTATTTTTTATCCTAGTTCATTAGTTAGTTTAGTTTAGTTTAATTTTCAATTAAATTCACAACTTGATTCGAAAGTTAGATAATAGAAAAGGTTGATATTAGTAATTATAGTCCTTGTGGCGACTCGTACTTGTTAGTGCTAGCTATAACTACACTGTGCACTTATAGTTAAAAATTATAATTTTTATAAGCACAAAAAATAAATTCAAACATTTGGGTAAGACATTTTGTTAGTTTAAAGGTTTATAATATTGTTAACATAAAAAGAAAAGGCTAATAAAGCTTAAGGGGCTTAAAAACATAATACCATTTCATTATATAGGCTCTTTATCATTTTCATATTAATGTATATGATAAAATTATCGTCTTGAATATAAAATCAAGGCAAAGTCAAGATGTACATGCCTTGCAGGTCACATATGAATAAAAGACAATGAGACTGATATGGATGTGTCAGTTTAAAGACTCAAAATCTCATTGGCTTATATTTAACCACTAGTCATTACTATTCTAAAGGAAATGTAAATCGACAAACCACAAAAGTAAGAATACATGCCTAAGTTGCCATGAGTTTTTTAGTTGATTGTAATATCTAATTATAACTATATAATCCTAGAAGTGATAGAAAAAGAAAAATTGTTTGTTTGTTTTTTTAACATATAAAAAGAACTTAAAGACATAGAAGAAACAAACTAAAAAAACACTCAACAAACAAGTTCCCAACCCCATACTTAAAACTTATACTGTACCCAATGTAACATTAAATATAAGAAATGGAGCATTGAACAAAAAAAAATTGTAAAAATGTAAAGGAATATAAACAAATTCCCCTTGGGTTACCTCCCAAATAGAGCCTTTGTTAATTGTCGTTATCTCAACTCCATATTTTCCTCCTCATGTGATAAAATTTTGATATTCAAGTATCACCAATTTTACTTTCTTTACTTGAAATTCTTCAAGATAAGGATTGAATGATCACTCACCTTTAATGTCTTCTCTTTTTTTAAACTCTTAAGGGAGAAACATTAGTAACCACAAAAGGATCAATCCAATAAGGACACAACTTATGTGGAAACAGTTTATATATAGAACGATAAAGAAGAAAATTTTTACCAACAATAAAGCCTTTTCCTCTAGATGTAGTAAACTTTAGTCTTCTCTTTAGTTGAAATTGCTTTTAGTTTATTTTTACACTTCCGCTTACATTCTTCCTATATTAATGAAGCTGAAGAGGATAATTGAATGAGTCAACAAGTCAATAGGTGCAACAGAAAGTACACCGCAGTGAAGATTGAAGGATTCCAAGCAAAACCTTTGGGAAAAGTTTGCCGCAGCGTAAAGTAATTCTGTCTCCGCAGTGAAGGAAGCAACAATGAGGGCAAAACTTTCGGGAAAAGTTCGTCGCGACGAACGCATCCTGTCGCCGCGGTGAACCTTTGAATGCCCAAACCATTTTTAGGAAACTCACCCACTGTGTAACCCAATCCAAACCCATTTTGTTTTAAAAACCTACCATTTTAGGTTAAGAGCCGGCAGACAGAACATGAAAAAAAAACATCTACTCAATCTCTCTCAACCTTCGGGCACCATCATCACCTATCATCCATCAATTTTTCTGCTCTTTCACCTGGCAGTTGCCACCATGGATGCTTCCAGTGGGTTTCTGATTGTAAATCCTCCTATAGTTATGCTTGGCTAGGCAACCCTTTCCTCTTAGAGATGTAGCAATGGCTAAAGGTTCAACGGGCTTCAAAAGGGGAGTAGTTTAATTGTGTTCAGCTACACTGTTATGAACTCCTAGGTTTAGGATTTGAAATTTGTAGATGAATATTCTTGATTAGAGTTTAATCAAGTGTTGAACATTCAATGTGTTAGTGGAATTTATTGATGTAGAACTTTAAACTTGAATATATGAAGTCTCATATATGTCTATTTGTGATTTGGTTAATTCTCTTTTATCTACCTAGTGTAAGTGTAAGTCGACTTGTACACCTGTTGTAACTCGACTTATGCTTATACAGTACCATAAGTCGACTTGTGT
>JAOSBM010145662.1:0-13545 GCA_027568955.1 Erythroxylum tenue | reverse complement strand
TAACCATATAAACAAAACCTAATTTATTCCTAACACTATTTTAATGACCTAATTTAACCATTTCTTATTCTTTTCAACTCTAATACCAAAAATTAAAATTCTAATTGACCTTAATTCTTTCACTTAATAATTATTGCACTAATAATCCAAAATTATCCTAACCAATCGGAAATCGCAGAAAACCCTAATTTCATACTAACCAAAAGACAGTTTATATTGCCAATCATTTAAACAAACCTATTTAACACGGAAAAAAAGAATCGGGGTCCAACAGTATTTGATAGGATTGAATTTTCTTAGATTATCTTAGGTAGTTATATGTGATTTCAATCCTATTTTTATAGATAAAATGCTCAATTTGTACTCAATTTGTGTTGATTGCTAGATTGGGTTTATTGATATATTTTTGAGATTAAAAAGACAAAATTTTCTAAAGCAAATTGGAGCAGAATTGTGTATTTAGTTAAAGGGCATTAAAAAACAAAAAAAGGATTTTGTAATACGCAGCAGCGTTTACGTTGTGCGTTGGCTGCGCTGCGCAACGCAGCATAATGTCTTTTAAAAAGAAACGCTGGAGGGTTTTTAAGCTTTGGTTTTAAATTATCAAATCAATTAGACTATAGGTGGGCCGGCACACTGATGTGTTTTTTTAATGGTCTTATAGGAACAGTGCTCGGAGAGAAGGGTTTTAAAAGGAGAGGGCTAGAGTTTTATTTGTCCAATCATGTGAATAGTGCTGACAGGTAGAGAGCACAGAAAACAAGAGACATAGAGGAGAGTCGTCTGAAGCATAACGCACAAGGTTTTAAAGGGATGATAAACTTTATTTGTCTTGTCATCTGCAGGAACGATGAATGAGTTAGTTGGCGCAAACATAACACAACGTTTTAAGGAGCAACGTTTAATTGTCTTATAGTGGCGGCAGAGACAAAGAACGCAGAAGCAGACAACAAGCAAAGGGATTTAAAGGATGCTGAAACTTAATTGTCTCGTCAATGAATAGTAACGACACATGAGACAAGAATGAAGCATTAAACGTGGAGTGCTGCTGATTACTACAGGGAGCTGCTGGTGACCAATTATTCATGCATTTTACTTGTTTCACCGAGAGCATTAAAGGGAAAAGAAGGTAATTTTAGACTGCTGTGTTACATGACAATATGACCCATTTTTGGAGCATAAAAATAAAGATGGCAGGCTAACTTTCCGACACCGGTTCAATGGGGATATCGACGCCAAGTCACGGTTAAGCTTCTTTTGTCATTTTAAAGTTGTGATTTATTTTCGGATTGTTGTGTTGTTGGTATTGATTTTAATGGTTTTGGAATTAATGATCTTGATATATTATTTTGATCTTTTTATTTCGAACCTATTGCTAAAATATTAATTGTAATCCGTAATTGTTACTTTTGATATTTGTGAGTGGTGTCTAACAATTGTTAATCGTTAGGAATAACATAACTTAGGTTAGATGACCCGAACGTGTGAGGTTACTGCCTATATTGATTTTTTTCCAATTCATAATGCGACTACCAAATTGAATCTAGAGATCGTATCCCAGGTTATTCGATAGTTAGTTTTAATTAATGATCGTATCTTGATTAAATACAACCTAAAGGAAAACCGAGATTTGTAGAGCGTTCTACTAGTCTCAGATCAATAGTTCGAAAAGAATCGTAAAGACTTGGAATGAAGGAATATGCTTGATTGTGCTTAGGCTGAGATTGACCCTAGAACCAGACCTTACCGATAATTGACTCTTTTCACATTTTTGATTATTTGTTTTAATTTGTTTTCGATAGTTTAATTTTATTTTTAATTTCTAAACTGTTTAAAATCCAAAAAGCCCCCATATATTTTACTTGCATAAATTAATTTCTTTACAAAAATTAACAGAACATTCCCTGTGGATTCGATCCCGACTTACCATAACTACAAATTTTAGTGTGCAGAGTCAAGTAAATTTTGCAGTGCACTCGACACGCGCTGTAAATATGGCATACACATACACGAGAATATTGATTTTTTGAACACATTTAAATTATTTTACATGCATTCATTGACTTATCCCTGGGTATGAAAAATGTTACGTGATCATGATGTGAATTGTGTTTTGATATGTCTTAAATTTGGTATGATTGGATTTCAATTAGAAAATTTGGAATTAAATGTTATGGATTGGAAAATTGATAGACTAAAATGTACATTTGGACTAGGAAAAATGCCAAGTGATAGGATAAATTGATACATGAAAAATTTGGATGATTTAGCCTATAATTAAGTGATATTTGGCATAGTTAAATGTGTGACAAATGGACTAGTAATTAAATGACAAGTTGACCAATCTTGGAGTGACATGTGGATTGATTAAAGGGTGACAAATGGCATGATCATGAGTGGATTAATGGTATCATAATTGTTGAAGAAATAGCTAGCATGCCTTAAGACATATGGTGAGTTTACAAGTTGACACCTAGCATGATCATGGAGAAAATTCAAGCAGCAAAGTTTCTGTTGTTTCCCTCACCTTTCTCCACCGAAATTGCTCCAACTCTTCTCTGTATTTTGTTCTTAATCCTAACTAAAGGTCTGCATGAAAATCACACCTAAATCCTTCACCAAATTGCCAAGAAAACTAGCTGATTATGATCTTCATATTGCTGTCCGAAAATCACCTTGCTTTCACCATAAGTTTGTGTTGATTTTGCTTGAAAGGAGACTTGGTTTAATTTGAAGTTTTGTGTTGGATTGGAAGCCTAATAGGTAACTAACAATTTGAGCTTTAAGGCATGTTAAATGGTATAAGAAGCCTAATAGGTAAGTAATAATTTGAGCTTTAAGGCATGTTAAATGGTATGAGAATGATACTTGAATTGGACTGAAGCGCTTGTGATATTGGTGAAGAAGAATTGCTAGAATATGTTAGTTGTAGTGTTTTCTCTGAACATCCTTTGTTCTTTTTGATATAACTTCTTCTCCTGACATCCAAACGACATGAGAATTAAACCAATAGACTCATAACACATTGTTCTTCATCTCCACCAAAATTCATGAACATATGAATCCATTCAGAAAAGATTGAGTGATAAATTTAGGATGAAAATGGTGAATGTGCTGGAGTATTGTTAACTGGAATTATTTCACTAATCATGCTTCAGTATTTTGGTTATATTTTGATCTGTAGATTTCCAAATGAGATGATTCTTGATTTAAATTTAACTAAAGACATTTGGATACAATTTTTAAACAGAAATTGGATTTGAATTTTGTCCTTAAGGGTCTTGAAATTTAGTTTGAAATTGAGTCTTGGCTTAGGCTGTAGCACTACCCGTGACAGAAATCATGTCCTGTTGTTATCGAATAAACTATATTAATGTAGGCCAAATCAAACAAAGTTGTCTTCACAAAAGTTATAGCTTATTCTCTTAGATTTCAATTGGTATAAAGTTTGTAATTTTTCGATATTGGAATTGAGATATATTAGTTGTACAACTTTGAGTTCATGATCATGCACTAGCCAAAATTTTAAATGTACTCAGTCTGTAGTATATTGAGTATAACGTTTGGAATACTAAATCAAATTGTATGATCTTAATATCATTAGAAACTTAAGACACGGGAGACAATTTTCTAGAAGGAAGTGTTATCAAATTACTTCACTTTTTTGATGAGGATAATCATGCAAATTGGACCCCAAAGTATGTTTTTAGACAAATTTGGATTGATCAATTGAGTATTGATATATGAATGAATATTGTGACAAGAATAATGATAAGGAACCTAGGATTGCCATGAACATGCATTGTACGTATTCTATATACATATGTGTGCATAAATGAGTACGTGTATAATTGTGCAAAACAGTGATATGTGTATGTATTGTATGATATAGAGGAGCACATTGAGAGCCACCATCCAGACATTGCCTGAACTTCAAGGCAATAGCTATCTAGAGCGTACTGTGAGTAACCTAGAAGGTCTGACTTCATAATTTGTCTATTATATATTATGTTCTGAATGTGGATTGTTTGTACTGATTCTGGACATGAAGGTCCGAAGATTCCGATTTATGAATGTGATATTGAAGTGTTCCTTGAATGTGAAATTTGGTGAAATTATGTTCTGAATGTGGATTGTTTGCACTGATTACGAACATGAAGGTCCGAAGATTCTGATTTATGAATATGATATTAAAGTGTTCCTTGAATGTGAATTTGGTAAAATAAATGTTTCTCAACATGTTTGATGAATGCCGGACTAAGGTCAGATGATAAATAGAAATGGGACTGTAAATGTGCTTGAATGGGATTACGAATGGGAATGTTTGAAACAATGAATGATTGAATATGAATGTGATGCATTTCATACACGAATGCATGATCAGATAATGATAGTTGTGAAATGAGTATCCACTGAATATAAGCTTAGAGCTCTGGAATGTGGTAAAGAGCCAAAGACTCGATATGTACAATGAGCCCTGTATTTGCAACGGGTAACTGACAGTATCAATGAGCCAGGTATTCACAATAGATACGGAACAATTTAGGCACTCAGTCACAACAACGTAATAATTGAAGTGAGTCACACGAACATTGCATATACACTTATTGAGTTTTTGACTGATTGAATTACAATATGGACATGTATTTGTTTGAAAATGGGCATGTGAAGTAAATGATATGTGGTGTAATTTGCTAAATGAAAAGATGTGAAAGTATCTGCTTATATGATTTGTTATGTGGTATGAATTGGGTGAACCATCGAGGATGCATGGTTACATCATTGAGTTCGCAAAACTCATCAAAATTGCAACGTTGATTTTTCAGGTTCAGAGGAGATATCCATTTAGGCTAATTGGAGTATCACCACTAAAATCAGATATGGACTAAGGGTCGGGATCAGTTTGCACCTGCATATGTCTTCAATGATTTTAATTTTGAGTTATAATTCCACAAATATTGTGCAATGTATGTGTGTAATTTTAAAGTGTAATATCAATTGTGGCGACTGATGTTTGTAAATGAAATGGACCTAAGTGACTACTGGGATTTCGATGATATGTATAATGAGAGTTGAAACTCTTGTGATTCAAAAAGTTTATGAATAAAGCGGGCCCAATTTGATTATTGATTTCCACATACGTGTGTGATATGTTTTAAAAAGCACTTGTACTGAGTTTCGAGTGTTTGACTCTTCTATCATGCCACCTTTGTAGGGTTACGTACTCGGATATTACTCAGGATGTCTGTTATGTGACTTACGAGATTGGGGTGCTACATAGTTGGTACTCCAAATTAGATTTAACATCCAGGTATCACCAGATTAGAATGAAGGAAGAAGACATACCAAAAACAACATTTAGAACATATGAGGGACACTTTGAGCTTCTAATGATGCCTTTTGGGCTCACAAACGCACCCTCTACCTTCCAAAGTTTCGTGAATGAAATCTTCAAATCTTATTTGTGAAAATTTATGTTAGTTTTCTTTGATGATCTTCTCATTTACAGCAACAACTTTTAGCAACATTTAGAACATATGCAACAAAATTTACATGTATTGGAGCAACAAAAATTGTTCATCAAGGGAAGCAAATGTATTTTTGAGTAAAACACGTTGATTATTTGGGATACTCCATATTTGAGAAAGGAGTATCCACTAACATCCAAAAGAAAAACATTATTCAGCACTAGCCATCCCCTCAAACGCTAAAGGAGCTTCAAAATTTTTAAAGGAAGTGGAGTGGTTCTTTAAAAAGATGAGAAGAGAATTAGAGTGGTTCTCTAATAAGATGAGCATCCTATAGCTTTTCTAAGCAAGACATTAGTACCAAAACACCAGGGACTCTCAACCTATGAAAAAGAATTATTAGCTATTATTAAAGCTATAAAGTGGTGACATCATTATCTAAATGGAATTTTTTTATAGTATAGACGGATCATAAGAGTTTGAAATACCTATTGAAGCAAAGAATTTATACACTGTTTAAATAGAATTGGCTACCTAAACTAATAGGGTGTGATTTTGAAGTGGCATACAAGAGAAAGAAGAAAAACATTGCAATGGATTCCTTATTCAGACTTTCAAGTCGAGAACTATTGACAATGATAGTATCCCACGTTTAAACCACTTTAATGGAGGAGATTAGAGAAGGATGGGAGAAGGATGCCATTATAAGAGATCTTATAAGGAAATTGGAGAACCATGAAATGTAGGATGGGAATTACGAATGGAAAAACGGATTGTTAAGATGGAAGGGGAGAATTATAATTAGTTACGATGATGAACTCATAAAGAAAATTATATCTTTTACACATGATAGATCACAAGAGGTTCATTCATGTGTGATTGCCACCATTAAGAGGGTGCATAATTTATTCCACTGTGTGATTGCTACTATTAAGAGGGTGTAGAATTTATTCCACTGAAAACAATTGGCTAAAGACGTGTGAAATCATGTGAAGAATTGTGTTACTTGCCAATAAAGTAAACATGATCACACAGTATATCTAGGATCACATAACATATCTAGGACTACTCTAACCCCTTCCTACACTCAAAGGCTATTGGCAAAAAATAACCATGGATTTCATCCAAGGACTACTAACAAGACCATCACGTTGCTATCAACACCACACACTTTGAAGTTTTTTTACGATAACCCACCATCGTTGTATGTACCTTACCTAGTAGGAGATTCTTGCAACATTCTAATAGAGTAGGCACTAGAAGAAAGAGAGGCAACACTTTAAATAGTGAAATTTCATTTGAGCAAAGCACAACAGAGGATTAAAGATCAAGCAGATAAAAGAAGATCTAAAAAATAATTCAAAGTGGGATAACTTTTTTGTAAAACTGCAGGCATACAATCATCATTCCTTGCAAGGAAGAACTAATTTGAAGTTAGCTCCCCTATACTATAAACCATACCAGATCATTACTAAGATCACCAAGGTGGCATATAGTTTAAGACTTCTTGAGGAATCACCATCCACCCAACTTTTCATGTCTTTTAGCTGAAGAAATTCATTTCTGAAAAAAAATAATAACTTTTACACAATTACCATTAACACTATCAAATACAAAAAGGTCCCTACATCTATATGGGGAACAAGAATGATCAAATGCCACAATCAAGCAATAACACAAATATTAGTGCAATGGCAAGGGGAGACTAAGGAAGATGCCATGTGGGAAATCAGGTTTGAGTTGCAAGGAGATTTTTAAGGGTTAACCTGATAGACAAGGTGGTTATTAAAAGGGAAGGGGATGTTATGAATAATAATCAGGGTACATAGCATATGATAGAGAAGGGAGAAGAAGACGACATCGAAGATCCAATATTAGTAAATAAAGAGGAAACGCACCTTATTTGTAACGATTATAACAACCAAGCGATAGATGGAACATGTGTCGTCACCTCAAGATAGCTTGTATTGTTTATTAATTTTTGTAACAACCACGTTACATAATGAAAAAATTAGTAATGAATTAGTTATTCTTTCTTCGTTTGTATCTTCTTCTTTTTATCTTAAACTCTAATGCCCAGAAAAGAATATGTCCACTTAATAGCGGAGAACTTCACCAGCTAAAAATAACGTAACAAATATGAAATCTTTTGGTGTTTGTTTGAAGTAAACTTTGGTTATTTAATGCTTATGTTTGTTTCTATGTGTATATTTCATTGTTGTTGATTTTCTTTTCTCTCATTTTTATTTTATTCATTTAAGAGGGTTGAGGTGATGGAATAAGGAAGAAATTAATGAAATAACAATATGGTTATAATAGTTTGATTAAAGGAGAGTGCTAAAAGAATATTTTCATATGATTTAGGTTACAAAATACTTTATTTCTTCATAATATGAATCTTAATTTGGATCAAGTCTCCTTTAATTAGTATTTAGTATATGGTGAAGGAGCTTGATAGTTTGCAAATATTGGATTAGTGAACTTGTGTGAGACACCTGTTTTCATACCCTTTTAGTTTCATATTACAAGTTGGTGGGTAAAAGAAGTGTAGGTGTATATTGATGACTTAATAAACGGGTATTTTCATACTTCTAGTTCTACAATTTTAGACAAGATCAATTTTTGTTCGATCTTGTGGTGAACTGTTGGAATTTGAATATGTTATTTCATCATCTAATATAGTGGTCTTAATCATTAAAATCATAATCTAGCTTAGAGCAATAGTTGTTATCTATACAACAACTATCCTTAAATATCTTACCTCATAGCAGGAAATGCAAGGAAGGATCTGAAAGTTATAACACCTAGGCATTTGCAGCTTGCAATCAGAAAGGATAAAGAACTTGATACCCTAATCAAAGGAACCATTGCAAGTGGTGCGATTACACCACACATTAACAATTCCCTCATTAACAAAGTCACCAAGGATTAGTGTTTTAGATGTCAATTTTTCATTTATTGTAGTTGTATTTTAAAGTTAAGAAAATTTGTGAGGAAGAACTTGACATACGTGAACCCTTCATGTTTTAACAATCTACGTACAGGAAGTGAAGTCATGTATTATGTTTCCTAAACCCTTATTAACTATTATGACTTGCTTTAAAGATGTTTTTGGTTGTTGATTAGAAGAATATGTGTCCCACAAGAAGTTAGACAGGAATCAGTACTCAATCAACATCGTTAACTTTTTTTAGAGTAACCAAAAAAAAGCATTAAGGTGAAAAACTTGTCAACATTTTAAACTAAAACAAAGGTAATGTAGCTCTTATAAAGAAGGCATTATTTTTGGTCATAGAAATTTAAAGATCCTAATTCCCAAGGAAACATTTTATAAACCAAAAACTAAACATGAATATAATTTTGTTCAATTAACATCAAAAGATAAAGTGAGTAGAAGGCTGATAAATGAGGGAAACTTGGATTTCAGAACAATACACTATTTAAAGAAAGCTTCTTTAGTTCTAAAGATCTCTCCTTTATAGATATTTTATATATAGGAAGCTCGTATAGGTTTAAAAAGTATACACAAACAACTAAATTGTTATGAAATGTTCTGACTCTTGAAATTATGGTTAGAAAAAGTGCAAAAACAGTATGCATCTCAAGGATTACTGCTTGAACTCCAGTAGTTTTCTCTATGATGAAGTATAAAATGCACATTTGTTGCGATCAATATCAAGGGAAAACTTGTTGGTTTATGCCGTACAGCCAATCAGTTTTGTTATAGTTAAGTAACAATTATTTAAAGGTATTATTTATCTTGTACATGTTTAGATGAACATGATAAAATCCATAGGATAATTATATAGTGCAAATGAAATTATTATGAGATTATAATTATGAAATTTATATTGCATGTATATATTATCCTAAAATTGTTTCTAGTCATCATTATATTAAGATTGGACATTAATATAACTCAAAAAGACTAGTACACGTTATGTTTCCTTATGAAAGAAGTAGTCGATCTCATAGACTAAAGTATGGAGATACTTAAACAAACGTGTGAGTTAAAATAGAGTAGACTATTTTAACTAATGACGGAGAACTAATATGATTAGGCTTAAAATAGAGTAGATATCAATTTCATGCTCTATGTCTAATTAGAACATTGGTTGATGAAATGATTGAATTATACAAAAAAAATCATGCACAGAAAGGTTAGTTAAAACCACTTTGATATTGCTAAATATTTGGGTGGTCATGATGCATTGCTAGGTGCCAATCTTGACCTCTAATTATAAATTGTTTAATTAGAGAATTAAAGATAAATTAAAAGGAGTTTTAATTTATTTAATTCTAATTATGAGTTAAAATTATAATTTATAATCATTACCAACATATATGAAAACCTAATGAGTCTCACATCAAGAATGAGTTGTACAGAGCAAAGTTATTTGAATCAAGTTGGACTTGATTGTAAAGTTTGAGAAACTTAATATGAGATATTTAATAAATAAGGATCAATATGAGATATTAATCTAATTTAGGCATAATTGGTATTTAATTAGAATTATTTCTAATTCTAATTAAAGTTTAATTGAAATTAAAATTTAATTTCAGTTAAATTACTAAAAGGTCCAAAAATTATTATAAATAGGCTTAAGCTCAATGGATAGCACTTCTTGCTTAACCTCTATGTAAAAGTTACAGAGTTCTCTCAACACATTATGTGATACCGTTATAGGCCAGATATTTGTATGGCTACGGTGGTTAAGACGGATCGGTTTCGGAACCAGTTCTGGGGATATGGCAAGATTATGATCAAGTTTCGAAAAAAAAAAACGAATTAAGATTCCATTTTATTATGATTTATGCGTATGTGAGCTCTCTCACCTTAGGCGATTTTTCTCCTAAGTATCGCATACCTTACAGCTAGACAACATTCAAATCTTTAGATTCATCTTGTGCATTTTGGATTGATTTTGCTTGTTATTGGATTGATTTTGACTAGGGTGTTTCCTTCCCTAGTTCGAAGAAATTAGAATATTTTTAAGGTAAATTTTTGCCTAGCTTTCTCGATAGTCTAGGGCATGGGCAAGAAGAAGAAAACACCGCATAAAAGAAGGGACATTACTTCCAAGTGTGTTTTGGGTTTGCAGGTGGAGGAATACAACAATGGAGATAATGAAATATAGGAGGGGATGGCATATAGTCATTTAAAGATAAGGTGACGAGTGAGTAAATTATGGTGGAGGGTAGACAAAAAACGAACACGACTGATGGAGCAAGCAGTGTGGGGGAAAGGAAAGTTACGTTACAAGGCAAGCATCTGGCAGTAGGAAGGGACAGACTAGGGCCTTAAGGTTTTGAGAACAGGGAAGGAAGATTACTGAGTAAAACAACAAATGTAGGTATTGGAGGGATGCACATAGGTTAAATGGGGGATGAGGAGTCATCCACATCTGATGGGGATACAGATGGGGAGAATGTACACATTGAAACTTCAGACACAAAGGATGAAGAACCTACCCTGAAGGTGCTCGATAAAATGTCAGACCCAATCTCAGACAAGCAGGGTGGAGGAAAAACTAAGCCATCGTATGTAAGCTTATTCAGGAATAACAGAGAACTGAAACAAGGAATGCAACTAGATTATTTGCGGGTAGATGATGAAGTCCTCATGGAGGAAGAAGATGTGATACAAATTGAACAAGAATGGGGATATTGTCTTGTGGGATGCTTCACAGGGAGATTTCCTGGAATGAAGGCATTTGAAGGACTACTTGCAAAATGGAGTGTTCAGTGTAAAATCCTACCACATGATTAAGGCTGGATAATTTTTCAATTTGACATTAAAGAGGATTGCACTAATGTACTAGCAGGAGGCCCGTATGTGTTGTATGGTAAGACTTTGCTTCTTAAAAGACTTTCTCAGGGATTTGCATTTGATTATAAAGATTTTATGGAAGTTCCCATATGGTTGCAATTTCCTAACGTACTTTTGGAGCCGTGAAATGAGAGGGGGCTTTCAAAGCTAGGATCTCGTATTGGTAGACCAATATGCACGGATAAAATCACTAGCAAAAAGTCATGGATAGGCTATGCTAGAATACTAGTAGAAGTGGATGTGTCAAGACAAATAGTGACAAGCTTTGATGTGAAGATGCCTAGGGGCACCCAATACTCACAAGTGATATACTATGAAACTTTCCCTAGCTACTGCTGCCATTATAAACAATTTGGTCATAACCCCTTTGAATGCAAAAGAATTAAGAAGAAACAGATGAAGAGGCTAGTAAATACAGGAGGTACTAAAATTGTTACGGATGGTAATGATATGAATCATGCCAACCAGGAGATGGAGGAAGGCATGCATGAAAAGCCAGAAGATCATGGAGGAGTCACTCAAGAAGGAAATCTTGACAAAGAGGGAGAAAAACAATCACAAAATGAAGGTAATACTACAGGAATGAGGGGACACAGGCCACTCCAAACTCGGATGGATCCCAAAAAAGTAAATGAAGGGGAATGGCAGAAGGTGAGTACTCACAGAAATGTTAACAAGGGGAAGGCAGTGATGACACAACTCAATAGAACAATGAATGAGAGAAGAAGTATGCAAATGCTGGTGGGAAACATTAGAGAGGATATGGGTAAGAATACCAATGGAGCTCCAAAGAAGACAGGAGAGGGGAGGTCCCCCAAATTGACAAGTGAGGATACTTTGCTGGAATGTCTGAGGCCTAAACAAAGCCTCGAGACAACATAGTGTTGTCAACCTTATTAGACAACACGAGTGTAAGTTTGCTTGTTTTCTTGAAACCAAATTATCTACTGATAGTTTGAGTAAGATGATGAAAAATATATTGGAGGCTGGGAATTTTGTCACAATTTTGAAGTTACTACAGGAGGAAGAATATGCATTATATGGAATTCTGCATTTTATCAGTGTCATGTGTTGGAAATGGGAGAACATTTTATTCATGGAAAAATCCAGTGCAATATTTCTCAGTTCTCATTTATAGTATCTTTTGTTTATGGTTTATATAGTGTGACAAGAAGAAGGGAATTGTGGCAGAACCTCATAGAGCTGAATGTAGACTCCTTGCTTCCTTAGATCATAATGGGGGATTTTAATTGTGTATGTGCAGCAAGAGAAACGCTTGGATGCCAGCCTCCCTTAGCATATTTGCTTAAAGACTTGTTAGATTTTAGAATGACACTTGGGCTAGAAGATGCTCCATATAGGGGGGAATTCTTTACTTGGCACAAAAACCACTTATGGGCAAAATTGGATCGGGTACTCCTTAATCAAGCTTGGGGTTCTTTGAGTTATGATTGTTCAACACAATTTTTAGACATGACGGAAGAATCAGATCACTGTCCAGTACTCGTGGCTATCAACAAACTAGAAGTACAAGGAAAAAACCATTCAAGTTTTTTAATATGTGGCTTGACCACCCTCAGTTTTAGGATATTGTAGCTAGGAGTTGGGAGATGGCAGTGGAGGGGACAACTCAATATGCTCTTTGCATGAAGTTGAAGGCACTGAAGTATCCTTTGAAAACTCTGAATTCCGAAGCATATGGGCACATTTCTAGCAAGGTTAAGAAGGCACAAGAGGATTTTCAACTAGCATATAAGGCCTCTCTTAATAAGCCTGAAGATGTGGAGTTGAAACATGAGGTGAACATCAAAAGAAAGCAGGCTGAATTTCTACTATATGCAGAGAGACATTTTTTCCAACAAAAAGCTAAATGCAAGCATATCATAGAGGCTGACAAAAACATAAAGTATTTCCATGCATTCACCCGAAAGAGAGGAAACCAGAATACTATCTCTCACATTGTTAAGGAGGATGGATCCGTAACCACTTTAATGGCAGAAGTGAATTTTTGTTTGTTTCTATCAAGAGCTTCTTTGAAGTTAATCACACGTAAATATAATGATAATCAACACACAAGAAGGGGGGTTGAATTGTGCAACTTTCTCGTTAAACCCTTTTTGAGGATTTAAGATTTGTTCTATTCAGAATTACAAATAATTTCGTTTGTAATTGAACTTCTTTAAACTTTGCGTAAATAAGAATTCAAAAACACAATAACAAGATAAAGAGAGTTAGAGAGCTTGACAC
>JAOSBM010145613.1:0-13555 GCA_027568955.1 Erythroxylum tenue | reverse complement strand
TTTATTTATTTATTATTTTGTTTATTTATTTATTTTTATAAGAAAATGCCCTAGATGTTTTACTTCCAAGGGGTATGAAATGGGCTTAATTACGACAACTAATTTAAAATTGTTGGAAATTGTATTAATTAAGGTTAATTAAGGTTAATAGAGGTTAAGTACGAGGCTCATGTCCCAATCCGTCGGGCTCCGGAAACGGGGTCCGACATAATTAGTATTTAATTATAATTAATTGTAATTCTAGTTAAAGTTTAATTGAAATTAGAAAACTTTATTTCAATTAAATTATTAAAAATGTCCAAAAGTTATTATAAATAGGTTTAGGGTTTTAAGGGAGCTAATATTTCTTACCTAACCCTCTTTACACAATTTGTAGAGTTCTCTTAATTTATTCTGTAGATATTGTTAGAGGTTGGACACTTTTATGGTAGAGTAGCTAAGATGAGTCGATTTCATAAAGGGTTCGAAAGAACCAACAAGAAAAAAGATCAAATACTTGATTTTCAAGTAATTAAAATGAAAAAATTTTATTAGTCTGTTGCGCGTGGAATTAGATCCTGCTATGATTTTTCAAGAGGTTGATGTCCATGTTACTTAGTGTATAAGATATGAGAAACCTCTCTTCATGAAGTGTGAATAACCAAGCCAATACGTTGTCGATTTATCATTTAAGCATGTGTTGTGACTGATGGTTATGCTAAGTGAACCTCATCCTAGTTCGATGGTTAACTGAATTACGGGGTAGGAAAAAGGCATGCTATAATTATTCCACTAATAATCAAAAGGGCATAGAACCATTTGTACACTACTAGAGACCATGCTAGATGCAAATATTATTTATTAATACACATTGATCTTATACGACTGTCAGATGAGAACATGTGCATTAATATAAGAAGAAAAGATGAATTAAGTCAAAACAAATGAATATAGTCATTAACGCATAGCCGATTTGCAAATAAGTTTGCACCAAAGATTCCCTTTTGACTTTGAACTAAGCAACCTATATAAAATTGGGTTTGATCCGGATCGTTGGTAACATGAAGCATCAATTTGAACGAAAAGGAAGGAGGACTTACATATTTATCATGCCAAGCTACCATAAAGATGGTTTTGAATTGTATTGTTAAGTGGTCGTTTCATCATAATAGCTTAAACTGTTATGTGAGGCTAACTTAATTGATTATATATATTTACTAATACATCCTCTTAAGTGAAAGCCTTTTGAGCTTGAAATTTGCATAGACTCACTTAACTTATAATGAATAATAGATGGGTGGTAGGATTCGAACTCACGATCACTTGGTCACAAAAGTTCTAATATTATGTTAAGTGACTGTTTCACCACAAAAGCTTAAATTGTTCTATGAGATTAACTTAATTGATTTTATATATTTACTGACATGTATAAAAAATTACCTATTTATCATGCCAAGGTATCACACGGACGGTTTTGAATTGTATAAAGAAAATACATGTTCTTTATATTTAGATATTTATTTGATTTGTACACGTGGACGGACGAATTTGATTAGAAAATGGCTTAACTAGCAGATATTTTTTTGTCAATTTACAAAGAAACAAAATGACGGTATGACATATATTTTCATGTGTAGCAGTTCTTGATCCCAGACAACCCTTTCCAAACTTATCTGGCCAGCAGAATACACAATGATATTGATTATTGACTAGAAGCTCAAGCCAAAGAGCATAAGCTAGAAAAAAGAAATATACTAAAGCCATTCAAGCTTGAAAACTGGATATTAATAGAATTAGGCCTTGTTTGGCAATCGAATTAAATTAGTTGTTAGCTGATTATATCAGCTGATTTGACCAGTGAATAATATCAGTTGTTTATTAATTAACTATTTAGTATTAACCGTTGATGTGTAAAATTACTTATAAAGGCATGATTTAAAAAAAAAATATAAGGGCATGGATATTATATTTTTTAGTATTTCGTTGAATATTCTTATAATAATTTATATTTAAATATTTAATTTTACAAAAGTTAAGTTTATAACTTTAATAAAAATATAATAATAATAATAATAATAATAATCTATCGCTATATTCTCTATTAATATGAATGATGCAACGAGCTACATTATATTAGTATTTTTTTCATATAATACGTATGAATTTTATTATTTAATAAATTAAAAATATCTATAATTATAGTATGACATAGATACGATATATAGTAGTTATATGTTAAAAATATTAATTTGATGTAACTCTTTATGTTCAAAAACTTAATATTATGATATTTTTAAAAGTAAACTAATATTATACATTTAAATAAAGATTAAAAAGTTTAATTAACTCCTTTATTATATTCTTCCAAATTTCACGACATAATTGTACGATTAAAAAAAAGACAATTTTGAAAATACATAGAACAAAAGTAGAGAGTAAAGTGGGGGGTGATATTGTCATTAGGCAAACAGCTAACTCCAAAACTCCTCTTATAAAACTTTTAAAAATCAACTTATTAGGATTAAATAAATTAATCAATAAGTCATTCACCAAGCACATCAATAATTTTTTAAGATAATCAAAAAATTAATTTTTAATCAATAAACTAAAAACTAACTGTTAAGCTAATTGTGAAACACCAGGAATAAATTAGAATTTTGAAAACCCCACTTAATTTATGACTTTTTGGTGAGCTCCTCCAAATCCAATGCCCTTTTCTGATTCTAGCAGCTCAAGAATAGAGGCAACGTGTATGTGTTGAGGCTAACTTTTGCTCCTGGAAATTGAAGCTGCATGACTAGAAATTAGAAAATGAAAGATGCAGCTTTTTGACATTTCCACGCTCTTAAAAAACAAAGACACGTCAGAAACAAACTACAATTCAAAAGCTTTCTGCTCTCTCCTAGTCAGCTTATCTTAGTTCAGATTGAATAAGTTGACTAGAAAAAATAAAATGGGACTAATGCTGCTTCTTTTAGCTTTTGCCATTACTTGCCTTTGGTCTCGTGGTATAAGGAATTTTAGATCCAACAAGATAAGGTTAGGCCCATGTCTTCATCATAAACCAACTAAAAGTATACAATAGACACACAGTAGTTCTTTCCTACGTGCTTTTTTTAAGGTACAACGTGGTTTCTTGTGTTTGATTGGTCCCGAACTTCTTTTAAATGACTTATTAATTATATTTTGAGAAAGGTATTTGATTATTTGATAATATCAAATGGGTCCTAAATATGTTTGATAATTAACTGATTGGATTAACATATTTAACCTAATTTGTTGTGTTTAAAAATACTAATGATTTGTTCTAATACTTAAAAATTTAAAAGATTAAAAATAATTGTGTTAAAAAAATTATTACAAATTGCAAGAAAAAAGAGATCGAGATCGAGATAAATAATTATTTTTTTAAAAAATAATAAACCAAAAAAATTATTAAAGGAGTCAGTTTTATGTTACTTATTTGTTCTTTATTATTAAATAAGCATTATTATTTTACATGAAATCCCTAATTTTAAAATTTGAGTTAACATTAACAATGACATCAATTTATTAAAAAAAAAGAAAAGGAAGGAAAACTTTACGTCTACCGAAACTGCTATCTTTGCCTATGAGGCTACGAAAGTTGACTTTGTATCTGAATTTCACATTGTATTTAACAATCCAAATTGAAATTGTCATTACCTTAAATTTTTAATTTTTTAGAAAACCAAGGTAGATTTCACAATCAGTTTCACCTTTATGGAAAATAGTTAAAAAAATATTTATTATTATTATTTTCTTTCTTTACGTAGATCATTTAAATACTTGAATAAAGTAGCATATTGTACAGAGTTTTGACTATTTTACTGTACTGTACAGAGTTATCCAAAGTTTAAAAAAAAACAAAAAGGAAAGGATCATACTCGCTCTTAAGTTCTTAATTACCGTCGATTTCATTTTTTTTCTATTTATCTCCGCATCTGATATAATATTCCTCTCCTTAATTTTTGGGGAAAAAAGGGGAAAACAAACGAAAAGAAAATTAGAAAAGAAAAACGAGAAAACGAAACGTTTCTCTGAAATGGTTGGATTCATAATAGCTGAAGACGAAGATCAGTTGGATTTCGGTTTCGGTTCTCTCTCAGAAAATTTTTGAAATCATCGCTCTCTCTCGACGGCATCGCACACACACTGTGTGTGAAAGTTTGGTCTTTATTTGCACCTCTCTCTGTGGCGTTCGCTCTCTGGTCTCTGAAGACTGCGGCGTTCGTGACATGGCCGACGCGCTCTCCGTGATTCCGGCCTCCGTCCTCCGTAACCTCTCCGACAAGCTCTACGAGAAGCGCAAGAATGCGGCTCTCGAGGTATGGAAGTTTATTTCTCTTTCTCTTTTCGAGGTGGTTGGTTGTGATTTCTAGGGTTTTGAAATGGTTTTTGATTTTTGAATTTGTGTGTTTTGTTTAGCTTGAGGGGGTAGTGAAGCAGCTGGCGACTATTGGAGATCACGAGAAGATATCGGCCGTGATCAATTTGTTGACCACGGAGTTCACCTACTCGCCGCAGGCCAACCAGCGTAAGGTTCGTTTTCCATTGAGATTGATGGATAATTTCGGTTGTGTATGGGGATTTATGAATTTTCTTTTACCTTCGGTTATTCTGGTTTTTGAAACTTCTGTTGAAAAATATAATTAACTGTAGGGAGGATTGATAGGACTAGCTGCTGCTACAGTAGGGTTGAGTAGTGAAGCAGCCCAACATCTTGAAGTAAGTGACCTGACGTGCTTCTCTATGTACTTTTATACTTTTGTTTCTTCTTATTCTTATTAGTCTTATGCCATTGGTGTCTTCTTGATTATTTTTAGCATAATAAAGTTTCACATTTTGGGTCCTTGGGGTCCAAATACATCAATGGGGTGCATCAAGAACTATGGATATGTGATTAGGGTAGAAATTATGTTGGCCCATGCGTGGATTCCTACTTATATATGATGCAGACTGAAGAATCTGGAGAGTTTGATTGTTTCAAAAGTTATTATGACTGGTAAGCGATGGGTGCCTCTTAGGAAAGGAGTAAGAATAATGAGAGGGAGACATAGGCATACATTCCTTTCAGAATTACTTTTGGAGATTTCGTGTTCCAGCAATTGAAGGCTTGGGAAAATGATATGGTCAGGCAGATATTTCCAGAGATTCTGGAGCCATTTTCTCTATGCTAGCAATTCCGTTTCACGGGAAGAACAAGATGCATCTAATGACCCTGAAATAATTCAAGAATTTATGCTATTCTAGGATCTACCTTAGGGTCCTAAGTTCAAAATAATTCAATTTAGCTAAGTGATAATATGGAGCTTGTTTGGCCATTTTAGAAGTGGGGATATTAATGTGATTTTTGTGCCCAGTAGAAGACGAATACTGCCAACTATCATTTTGTGGAATATATATTTCTTGTTTTCTCTCTTCTTATGAAGGTGCTTGCCATACTTGAAATTGTGATAATTGGGAGTGACAATACTGGGAATGCATGAAGGATTTAGGAAGTCTACTGTAATTGTTTGCATACTGCTCTGCAGTTATTTTATAATTATTCAGATTTATTATCTATTCTTATTGTGCATTAGATTAGTTCAGCCACAGTCCATACTTCCAATTTTTGTGAACTAGTGGGGACAAACAATATGCAAACATTTATTCCATTTATTGTTTATTTTGTTCCAGACTTTTAGTGGATGTTTATTTCATTTGACAAAGAAAATTGTTTTCCATCTAATTATTGTCTCTCTAAAGTTCTTTTCTTTTTCCTTATTCTGGGTGCATCTATTTAGCAAATTGTGCCGCCTGTGCTTAATTCATTTTCTGACCAAGACAGTAGAGTTCGCTATTATGCTTGTGAAGCTCTGTATAACATTGCCAAGGTGAGACAAGGATTTTGTAAGTTAAATTGATATTCTTTTCTGTCGGTTTCTTGGGTTTTAAGTTTCTCTTGCGTATTAATTTGCAGGTGGTTAGAGGAGATTTTATCGTATTTTTTAATCAGATTTTTGATGCCTTGTGTAAACTTTCTGCGGACTCAGATGTCAATGTACAAAGTGCAGCTCACCTTTTGGATCGTCTTGTAAAGGTATGGATCCAAATTCAGCAGATACTTGATAAAACATGACACTTGAATTTCTACCTCATATTCTATAATGATAATGCAGGATATCGTTACTGAAAGTGATCAGTTCAGGTGCGCTGTGTTGGATATATGACCAACAGTTCAAAAAAGATTGTAAGATGCATTGAAAATGAACAATTCTATTTATATTTTTCTTTCTTGCTGTTTTCATCGTCAGCATTGAAGAATTTATACCTTTGTTGAGAGAGCGCATGAATGTCCTAAATCCATACGTCCGTCAGTTTTTGGTGGGATGGATCACTGTGTTGGACAGTGTTCCAGATATAGATATGCTTGGTTTTCTTCCAGATTTTCTTGATGGTAAATGAAACTTTGGCAGTTGATAAAATCCTTTTGCAGGACAGTTAAAATATGATTGATCAACTTATTATTTCACTGAATCTCAGGTTTGTTCAACATGTTGAGTGATTCAAGCCATGAGATACGTCAACAAGCTGATGCTGCTCTTTCGGAGTTTCTCCAGGAGATTAAGAACTCCCCAGTAAGACTTCTCTTGATGTTAATTCCCATTAGTTTCTATATCTTTGTCATTTGCTGTTAGAAACTTATGCAAGCACTGCCTTTCTATGTTTATATTTTACGTGTGTATTTGTGCACATGTTTAAACACGCAGGAGCTTTTATCTTTTAACTACTGAAACATTCTTATTGCATCAATTGTTTTGACATAAAAACAAATCTTTTTGTTCATTTTCAATTTTCTGACTCGAACAGTGCTACTCTTGAAGTCTGTAGATTATGGTCGCATGGCTGAAATATTGGTGCAAAGGGCTGCTTCTCCTGATGAATTCACCCGTTTAACGGCTATCACATGGGTAAGAAGATTCAACATGCTAAGTAGTTGCTTTTAGCTAATAAAGGAGAGGTTCTTATACAGTCGTATGTTTGAATCATTATGGACAGATATGCTTAACAAACATCTATAAACATGTATACACATATGCTCGGACAATTATCGACATTTTAGTTTGTCTTGAATACCTGCTTAAGCATCTGTCAATGTGGATGCATATGTTCTTTCCTTTTTGCTTAGAATTCATACTCTAAACTTCCTAAGAAAACATTTTGAATTGTATTGACAATTCTTTTACGCTTGCCTTATCATTTCAACATTTTATTTTCATTCTACCATGCAGATAAATGAGTTTGTAAAACTTGGTGGGGACCAACTTGTTCCTTATTATGCGGACATACTGGGAGCCATTCTTCCTTGTATATCTGACAAAGAAGAGAAAATCAGAGTGGTAAGGTGGATTGAAGACTTTCAAAAGAATCTGGTTGAGCTGCTAAGCATATCATGTTAATGCTTAATTTGTTCCCTAATTTTTTTTCCGTTTGCTCTCTCTTCCTTGGCATAAGGTTGCCCGTGAAACCAACGAAGAACTTCGTGCAATCAAAGCTGATCCTGCAGAAGGTTTTGATGTTGGAGCAATCCTTTCCATTGCAAGGAGGTGTTGCTTTTATCACCTGAGAATAATAATAGAGAAAACAGAACAGAATACCTATTTGCACTCACACTGCTGCCTCAGGAGGGGAATAGTAGACATGCTTAGTTTTGGCTTTCCCTAAATTGCAGAATTTCTAGAAAGTTGGTGTTGTAATCATTGTTGTCTTGTTTAACTCAGGCAATTACAAAGTGAATGGGAAGCTACTCGAATAGAGGCATTGCATTGGATATCAACCCTTTTGAACCGTCATCGTGCTGAGGTAGATTTACTTTCCACTCTCTATTTCTTATTTTCTCCTCCTACTTTTTTGTTATCTAGCCATTGTTATTTTATGTCATGGTGAAGTATTTAATTCAAGATCTTCAGTTGGATAGCCTGATGGAGAAAAAAAATGCAGTAAGTGATTGAAGCAGCTGAAACTTGTCACTTTCTTGGTCATGGCCTTTGATCAGAAAGATGCCATTGTATCTGTCATCATCAGTTATTGCAGTATAATGTTTATGGCTCTTATAAATGAATGGTCAGCTTTGACCAACATATTGCTTAGGACCTAAGGTTTTTCAATGATTGTTATCGACCCTAATAATCTTCTTCATTGATATACATAATTGCCTATGTTTTTTCATTTGGTTTCATCAGGAGGTATGACAAAAATAGTTGGTAAATTTGTGACGTGGTGTTTGGGACTACACCTGTAGGACAGCACGTAAAAAGATCCAATTTCACCAAGCCATGTGGCATCTAAGCTGTTTCTGGTGACACTGAAACCACTTGGGATTTAGATTCTAGTAATGTTTACTGAAAGAACAAAAGCTTGTTTTGGAGATTGCTTTTATCACTTCTTTGAGTTCTTCATTTGAGTAAATTTTCACTAAATCTGAATTTATCTCAGTGTTGAAAATTAATTTTTAATGCTACATAGTTGTACTCTTTGTGAAACAGGTATTATGTTTTTTGAATGACATATTTGATACCCTTCTGAAAGCACTATCAGATCCTTCTGATGAGGTAATATTCTACTCATGCTGTAGACTATTTTCTTTGATTCACACTCTGGTTGTTGCTTGTGAACTATCTTTTGAGATATTGGTTTGTTGGTGATTGTGTCAGTGATTTTTGGGAAGTTTTGAGTGTACTACTTTTAAAAGATCTTAACAGTTCAAGCATCCAGAATGTCGTTTGGACTAGACTTTTATTGTCTTTATGGGTTTTGGATATGATGTTGCTGTTCTTATTGTTTTCACCAGGTGGTACTTCTCGTTCTGGAGATCCATGCATGCATAGCAAAAGATCCACAACATTTCCGCCAACTTGTTGTTTTTTTGGCGCATAATTTTCGTGTTGATAATTCTCTTCTGGAGAAGTGAGTGTTTTTCCATGTTTATTCTCTTAACTTTTAACAGTTGATCAGGCTTTTAGCAGAATTTTATTGTTTACTCCAAATGATATCTTATTGTATTCATTTTCGTTTTCTTAGACGTGGTGCTTTGATAATCCGACGACTGTGTGTGCTTTTAGATGCCGAAAGAGTCTACCGTGAACTGTCCCTTATCCTAGAAGGGGAAGCTGACTTGGATTTTGCATCTATCATGGTTCAGGTGTGATCATCTTCTGCAAATTGATTGGCAATGCATTTAATATCTGCTGGAAGCAAATTAACTTGCAATTTACAGTATTCTGAAATTAAGCAATGGACAACTGATTGCGCAAATACTTTTAGTGCCTCTTGAGAATTTTACAAATTCAGCATCTTAAAAAATTGGCTTCTATAGTTGCATTGAAATGCGACATCACTTATTGACCAAGATTCACATGTTTTTCTTTCAACAGTGATGTTAACTTTCTTTGCTGATAATCTGCAGGCGCTAAATTTAATTTTGCTCACATCCTCTGAGTTATCTGACCTTCGAGATCTTTTAAAGCAATCACTGGTGAATTCTGCTGGGAAAGACTTGTTCATTTGTTTATATGCTTCATGGTGCCATTCGCCTATGGCAATTATAAGTCTTTGCTTGTTAGCTCAGGTATAGAACATGTTTCATTACTCCTCCTCCTTATGATCTGGTCATTAATAATGTTATTAAAGTTTTATGCCCCTTTCCTTTTTTCATTTTCCAGACTTACCAGCATGCAAGTTCTGTGATTCAGTCTCTAGTGGAGGAGGATATCAACGTCAAATTCCTGGTTCAACTCGATAAATTGATTCGTTTGCTAGAAACGCCAATATTTGCTTACCTAAGATTGCAGGTGCATATTATTCAAAAGACAAAGTTAGAATCAGTTGGCCTAATTATTCTGCTGTCTCTGTCTTGCTTTTAGTTGAATTAGGAATTCTTATGTGTATATTTTCTTATATCATTCAGTTTGCAACTACTTTTCTACTTTACTATTGAATGGACATGTCTGGACTAGTGGTTTGGGTTATAAAAGCTTAGATGCTGATTGAAATCAGGGTCACTACCTTCATATGCTGTCTTGCTTGAAGAGTTCATAGATAATTTTTATACGGTTTGGTATTTTATATTTTCTTCTCAAGTTTGTTAGAATCATTGGAGCCCTTTTATCAGGGATGTTTAAATGAACTTTTAGATGATGCTTGATCATTTAGGCTTGGATATTTTGTATTTTTGGTCTGAATTTTGTTGTTGGCTTGATTGATGGAGAAAAGCACTCACTTGTTTCAATTTTATGCTTGTCTAGTTGAAATCTAGATATTTTACCAACTCTCAGCCACTTTACGGTTCTTGCAGCTTCTTGAACCTGTAAGATATACGTGGTTGTTAAAAGCCTTGTATGGTCTTCTTATGCTACTTCCTCAGGTATGCCTGAAAAGTTGCATACTACTTCCTACAGATGTATACCTTGTTTAGTTTGCAAAAGGATGCATTTTCATTTGCATATATCGTTACTTGCTTTATTTATGTTGAATGCTGTCATTCACTTGAACATGCATCATATTAGGCTAATGTTAATGATTCTTGCGCATAGAGAGTAATTGGAGAGTTAGTGTGAAAAAATCTGTTGATTGAGAGAGTTTAAACCTGAATAATTTTGTGGATTTCTTGATAAATGAAATTTGGGAGTTCTACAATCAAAACAATGAATTGTGGCTGTAAGGTAAGTTGTGTCTTCTTAACACTTGAAAATGCTAAAGGAGCACGAGGGAAATCTGTTTAAGTTGAAACTCTTATAGAAAGTCAGAACCAAGGAAACTCTGGAATCTGGTGGCATTAAAGTGTGCAGGTAGGACAGTTCATGATCACTTCGTAGGCAACCTTTTTCAGTAAGGTTGCAGCTGATGCTGCTGCTGCTGCTGCTGCTACGGAGTTTCTTGATGTCATGGAACCGAACATTCTTCCTTCAGTGTTAACAATATAGTAACTAAAATGTTCAATTAATTTAGTATATTTGAAATGCTTTATGGTTTTAAAGGTTTGTAAAGTTTGTTGCAATTGGCTGTTCTTTCTTCAAAATGTTTTAGTGCAACAGGAGTAATCAAACATAGGTAGCAGTATAACATTTCTTATATGCTTTTATATATCATTTTTGTATGCAGCAAAGTGCTGCTTTTAAGATCCTACAGACTCGATTAAAAGCTGTACCTTCATATTCATTCAATGGTGAGCAAATCAAGCGAACGTCTTCAGGGAATCCCTACACACAAATGCTGCATCATATTCCAAGTGGATCACATATCTCTGAGGATGGTGATGTTAACTTGGATGTCGGGAATTCTAGTTCGCAAGGTGGAATTAACTTTGCTTTAAGACTGCAGCAGTTTGAACAAATGCAACGGCAGCATCGCATGCATGCTAAAACAGCACAGGCACATTCTCGCAACAATTCTATGTCGTTGAAGGTTTCGTAATATTATTTTGTGCTTTCTTGTGATCTTTATTATTTCTTGATTTGTTAAGTCCTAATTATTTTAGCTTAGAGCAAGCATTTTCATGTCGATTGGTTATGAGAGTCAAAATGATGGGAATATCTGGCGTAATATTTGTTATAATCTAATGTGAGGCTTAATTTAGTGAATCATCATTTCATCACATTACTTCTCTTTCTTTTTTTGTGATTTCAATGAATGGTACAATGTAGCAGAATTGACTTTCCTCAATATAAAAGGCATTATGTTCAGCAATGTGATTATCAGTTAAATTGGTAACTTAAAGTGATGTATAGAGCATTATATTCTCTCTATGTATCTATTTCTTTGAGCGAGTGCATCATCATATTTCAAGCATATTGCAGTACCTTACATTCAACTAAACATACATTAGTAAACGTGAGTGATTTAGTTGGTGTTGGCTATACTGCAAGTGGTATGACTCATCTTATGGTCTAGGAATGGAGAATTTTAAAATGAAGCTTGATATTCTTTTGGCTGGTATAGTATCGGGTTGCATTTGTTGCCTCTCCAGTTCATAAAATCTGACTGCTCATTCTGCCTTTAATTGGTCGATGATCTTGTGTCTATATATATATATTTATTTACCTTTTTGCAGTATTTGCTTTTGTACACTGCGTCTAAGTTTGGAATTGTTGTGTGCTGTTGTCTGCAGGAAGTACAAAGAATAGAAGAGCACCGGCGACAACCTTCGGTTTCGGAAATGAGTGGCCCTCCCTCAAGATCATCTAGAAGAGGTCCAGGACAGTTGCAACTCTAATTATGTATGCTGCGTCCTGGATTTGAATGTAGAGTCGATTGGCATTCTGATCTCAACATAGGGGAGACATGGACGAGGTATCCTATAATTTGTATAATTGTATATCGTAGATTGTTCTATTGAATTTGTGGAGGCTGAGATGGTAAAAAGTTGGGTTTTGATTTTAGTTGAGCTTAGGCTTTCCTGAGCAATTCTTTTACTTCTGTAACAATGTATACCCATGTGGTTCTGTTGTTTTTTAATTGAAAGCCATGTGGGCCTTAGAGCAAAATACTTCAGAGAATGCAGTTTGTGTGAATACTTTAGCAGCTGTTACAGTTACCTAGTCAAAATAAAAAAAAAATTATATAGGCCAATTCATCTAAGCATTCTTCAACAACTTTGTGCTTGTTAGCTGACGTATTTAGTTGATTTCTGATCCAACGGATTTGCTATCGTACCTCGTCTGACTTCCCATTTTCTTCACCAAACATGGTGACTACACAGTTAACTGAAACATAGCTAACCTAACATCAACATTGAGGCTTCAGAAGTGGCGGGTAATATTGACACCAAAAAGTGACTGGTAACACACTACAGAAACGCTACACTTAAAACTGAAATTAATGTAATAAAAATTTTATTTGTCTTATTTTCTTGACTTTATTGCTTTTCATTTGTTTTCTTAAATGGTAAAAATGTGTTTTGATTCTTAGTATTTTCATTAAAATTTAAATTTGGAGTAAAAACATGGTCATGGTTCAAGTCACTTTACAAGAATTTCACAAATTTTAAAATTATCGAAATCTTTTTGTAGTTTTGAATTTTTTGGAAATTGTTTCTCTTAAGCTCTACCATTAACACATATAGAATAATTAAATATTTGTGACATGATTATTTAATCAGTCTATTAAGTATGATCATATTAAATTTTAATTAGTTTAAGTAAAATTATTGAGTACTGAAGAGATCTTCAATTCATCACTTGGAGGGTTGAAGTTTTGAGTCTAAGGTTGGTGGATTGTTCGACACTTGAGGGGTTGGTGGAGTTGTTAGGTTAGCAGTGGTCTCCTAAACCTGGACTATAAAAAGTACGGACTTTTAGTTTTTCTTTTTAATGTAAAGTACAGTAGAATGTAGACAAAAATGCTGTAGCAACCCCTGTGTTATACGGAAGTAGCTAATTAAACTCTGTGATATAAAATGTTACTCTATTAACCTTATATTTTCAATTTTACTGCAAAAAAACCCTTAGTCGTGTGTTGTTCATCCACGCGCGTTGACTGCGAAATTTATAGCCTATTTGCCTGTGAAATGACCATAATA
>JAOSBM010145582.1:0-13564 GCA_027568955.1 Erythroxylum tenue | reverse complement strand
TGTAATTGAAATGTGTTAGAAATGGAATTGGGCCACAAATCAATCAGTGGAACGGTATTGACTGTTTTATTTTTGGCCTACTTTGGAAACAGATTTCTGAACTGTTAGCGTTTCAAAAAAAATAAATTTTTATACTGAATTTGGATTGAGTATTCTAGCATGCCACCCTCGCGGGTCGCGGGCTCGGATATCACCGTCGATATCGGGTTTGGGTCTTGCGGGAGTGGAGTGTTACATGACCTTCAGGTGGAAAATGACAGGATGGTAGGGAGTTACACGGCCCGTGTGATTTTACACGATTAGGTCGTGTAACTTTCGGTTGAAAAATTGAATGTCTGAATGAAAGGGCCACAGTCCGTGTAATCAGACAAGGGCAGACCATGTAAGTCACTGAACCTTTAATTAATTTTTTTAATTTAAAATAAAAAAATAAAAATTTGTAAAACCTGTAAATAACCTACAAAATTAAGCAAAATGTATATTAACAAAGCTCATTAAATGGTGTGAGCAAACCAGGAAAGTATATCAGCATTGTTGTGGTTCAGAAAGTGCCAACGTTGTTGTGGAACCTAATGGATGTCATGCACAGTAGGGCTTCAGACGCTGTCCATTGACTTTGAAAGCTCCGAAAACTTCACTCCAAACTTCGACTGCGCCGTTTGGAAATACTTGTCAAACTCGAAATGGAACAGACCTTCTAGACTTGAGTTTTCCTGGAAAAAGACGTAGGCGAGGGTTAAAAAACAAAACTAAATCACCTTCTTCAAACCTTTTCTTGGTAATATGTTTGTCATACCACAGCTTGGTATTTTCCTTGTATAGGCGAGAACTCTCATAAGCTTCCAATCTTAAGATGTCCAACTCATTCAATTGCATTGCTCTATGTTCACTAGCAGATTTCATGTCAAAGTTTAAAGTTTTGACAGCCCAATAGGCTTTGTGTTCTAACTCTACTGGTAAATGAAATGCTTTGCCGAACACAAGCCGATATGGTGTGGTACCTAAAGGTGTTTTAAAAGTTGTACGATAGGCCCAAAGAGCATCGTCAAGTTTTAAAGACCAATCCTTCCGTGATTTATCAACTGTTTTTGCTAAAATACTCTTAATTTCGCGATTAGAAACTTCAACCGGCCCATTTGTTTGAGGGTGATAAGGCGTAGCAATCCTATGGAAAACACCATATTTCCGTAAAAGATTCTCGAGGGGTTATTACAAAAGTAGGTACCGTTGTCACTCAAAAGGGCTCTTGGAATTCTGAAACAAATGAATATATGTTTCTTCAAGAACTTGATTACAACCTACCCATTTCGAAACATAATCCACTGCTACTAGAATGTAAATATTGTTATGGGATTTAGGAAACGGACCCATGAAGTCAATTCCCCAAACACCAAACAATTCAACCTCCAATATTCTAGTGTGGGGTATTTAAGACCTCCTTGATATAGTGCCCATCTACTGGAAATTATCACATGTAGCTACATACTCCCGTACATCACGAAACAAAGTGGGCTGCCAGAAAAATCCTACTTGGAGAACTTTGGAAACTATCTTATCTGGACTGAAATGACCACCGTAAACTATCGAATGACAATGATAAAGAACACTCTGGACCTCATCTTCAGGAAAACATTGTCGAAAAATACCATCTCCACAATATTTATATAGTAATGGTTCTTCCCACACATAATATTTAGCATCAGAGACTAGTTTCTTCTTCTGCTGATAAGTGATCTCTGGTGGAAACAAACCACAAATGATGTAATTAACCAAATCTGCATACCACGGTATTACAAGAGATGATATAGCCAATAGTTGTTCCCCCGGAATAGAATCAGCAATCGGAAAGTCTTCATTTAGAACAGTAATTCTAGACAAATGATCAGCTACCACATTTTTAGTACCAACTTTATCCTTAATTTCTATGTCAAATTCTTGTAATAATAAAACCCATCGGATAAGACGTGGCTTAGAGTCTTTCTTCTTCAACAAATGCCGAATAGCTGCGTGATCTGTAAAGAGAACAACTTTAGAATTAATTAGGTAAGACCTAAGCTTTTCAAGAGCAAAACTAACTGCTAAAATTTCTTTTTCTGTGGTGGCATAGTTGATTTGAGCCTTATCCAGAGTACGACTAGCATAGTAGATAGCATAAGGCTTGTT
The DNA here is from genome assembly GCA_027568955.1 of Erythroxylum tenue. NCBI lineage: Eukaryota > Viridiplantae > Streptophyta > Magnoliopsida > Malpighiales > Erythroxylaceae > Erythroxylum > Erythroxylum tenue. The sequence goes on along the minus strand of JAOSBM010145582.1, from coordinate 11,401 downwards.
GTCTTTTCTTTGTCCCAAAACAGCTCCCAAAGCGTGATCACTTGCATCACACATCACTTCAAATGGAAGATTCCAATTAGGTGCTTGCATAATTGGAGCTGAACCTAAAGCATCCTTCAACTTGTAATAAGCGCTTAAACAATCCTCATTAAATTCAAAAGGTATATCCTTGACAAGTAAACGTGTTAGAGGTTTTACTATTTTAGAAAAATCTTTGATGAATCTTTGGTAAAAACCAACATGCCCAAGAAAACTTCTCACACATTTGTCAGAAGTAGGTGGGGGCAATTTTTCAATTACTTACACTTTTGCTCTGTCAACTTCAATACCTTTATTGGAAACCAAATGACCTAGTACAATCCCCTCTTGAACCATAAAATGGCACTTCTCCCAATTCAAAACTAAATTAGCTTCTTCACATTTTTCCAACGCTTTTGACAAATTTTTCAAACAATCATCAAATGACAAGCATAAATAGAGAAATCGTCCATAAACACTTCCATTATATTTTCAATGAAATCAGAATATATGGCCATCATACAACGTTGAAAAGTGGCAGGGGCATTACAAAGACCAAAAGGCATTCTCCTATAGGCAAAGGTACCATATGGGCATATAAAAGTGGTTTTTTCCTGATCTTGTGGGTGAATAGGAATCTGGAAGAAACCCGAATACCCGTCAAGATAACAAAAATGAGAATTCCTAGCAAGTCTTTCTAACGGAAAATGATATTTCCTAGTTGCAGAATTCAACTTACGGTAATCGATACACATTCTCCACCTGGTAACAATCCTAGTTGGAATGAGTTCATTCTTTTCATTTGTCACTACCGTCATCCCTTTTTTTTAGGAACTACATGAACTGGACTAACCCATTTACTATCCGAAATAGGATAAATTATTCTATCCTTAAGCAATTTCAAAATTTCCATTTTGACCACTTCTTGCATACTAGGATTTAATCTCCCTTGATGTTCAATTATGGGCTTATGGTCATCTTCCATTAAGATTCTATGCATACACACAGAACGATGAATTCCTTTAAGATCATCTAAAGAATATCCTATGGCCTTTCTATGCTTTCTTAAAACGCTAACAAGTTTTCTAGTATCAACAACATCCAAGTTAGCATTCACAACCACATGATACGTAGAATTGGGGCCCAGAAATGCATACCTTAAATTGGAAGGAAGAGGTTTGAGTTCTACCTTAGGTGCTTTCACTTCAGGTTGTTGATCCATTTCTAGAACTTCAAATTTCTCCTCTTTAGCCTTGTAAGTTGTAGGGAGATTTACTAAAGCTTCAGCAATCATGGCCACTTCTGGAATCTCATCACTCGGTGTTCCATTAGTAATTAAACATTGCTCAAGATAATCTTCTGAATGTTGGTTAGACAAATGGGTAATTACAATAGAATCAATGATGTCAATTCTACAACAATCATCAGACAAGCTTGGAAATTTAGTAGCTTTTGAAAGATCAGACTGAACACAATCCTCACCAATCTCAAAGGATAATTTTCCATTTTTCACATCTATTTGACATCCTGCGGTTGCCAAAAATGGCCTTCCAAGTATGATTGGGGTCCGGGTGTCTTCTTCCATTTCCAAAATAACAAAATCAACAAGTACATATAAATTACCTACTTTAATAGGCACATCTTGCAATACACCAATAGAATATTTAATAGATTGATATGCTAATTGTAAGGCAATAGTTGTTAGTGTCAATTCTCCTAAATCAAGCTTTCTACACAAAGATAATGGCATTAAACTCACACTTGACCCTAAATCACACAGAGCACGTTCAATTTTAACATTACCAATTTGGCAAGGAATTGAAAAACTACCTAGATCTTTGAGTTTAGGAGGAAGTTTGTTTTGAATGGAAGCACTACACTCAACAGTCAAGGCAATAGTTTCATGCTCTTTTAACTTTCTTTTATTTGACAATATTTCTTTTAGAAACTTAGCATAAGAAGGCATTTGAAAAAGTGCATCGGTGAAAGGAATGTTGATGTATAACTTTTTAAGAACTTCTAAGAATTTCCCAAATTGAGCATTTAGCTTGGCCTTGGCCATTCTATGAGGAAAGGTAATTGGTAGAGTGTATGGTTTTTGAGGTGGTTGTTCTGGTTCCTCAGAAGGATGAGCATCCTCACTTTCATTATCTTTCTCAACTTCTATCCTTTTTCCCTTGTCCTGAGTTTCAACTATCCTCTATTTTGCAACCTCATTCCTAGGATCATATGGTCCTACAAATTTTTTTCCAGTTCTCAATGTCACAGCTTTACAATGCTCCCTAAGATTGGTTTTAGGTTGACTAGGTAATTTACCTGGTGGCGTAGGTGATGAACTAGCCTGATTTTCTATTTGGTTCTTAAGAAACTTATTATGAGCAGCTAATAAGTCTACTTTAGAGGTTAATATCTTGATAGTTTCATCTTGTTGTCTTTGGGCTAGTAACATGGATTCCATCATGCTTTTCAGGTTTGATTTTTGAGGTCCCAATGAATTGGAAGGTCTTTGAAATCCAGAAGGCTGCCTAACATTTGGCTGAAATGGGGGATTTTGGTTATTCCTCCAGGAGAAGTTTGGATTATTCCTCCACCCTGGGTTATAAGTGTTTGAGTGTGGGTCAAATTGAGGTCTTTGGTTAAGATTGTTTATGGCATGAACTTGATCATGGGCAAAAGGATTACCAGCTGGACAATTAACAGATAAATGATCAACAAAACCACAGATTTCACATGAAGAAGCAGAACTACTCGCGTTCACAGAATTAACATTCAAACGATCTAACCTGTGAGTCATGGCATCAACTTTAGCAAAAAGTATCTTGAGTGCATCAACATCATACTTACCTGGAGTGCGTTTTGCTGCTCCTCGCTCATTGGACCACTGGTAATGATTGAGAGCCATCTCTTCAATGAGATTGTATGCTTCGGCATATGTTTTATTCAAAATGGCTCCACCAGCTGTAGCATCGATTAAGGTCCTCATTGACTGGAGTAATCCATTGTAAAAGTTATGAAGGACCATCCAAGATGGTAAGCCATAGTATGGACACAACCGAAGCAAATCTTTATAACGCTCCCACGCCTCATACAGTATCTCATCATCTTTCTGCGTGAATGTTGAGATTTGATTCCTGAGATTCGTCATTTTGCTTGAAGGGAAATACTTGGCTAAAAATTTCCTTGAGAGTTGATCCCAAGTAGTAATTAAGCCCGCTGGAAGTAAATGAAGCCATGCTCTTGCCTTATCCCTTAAAGAGAATGGGAAAAGGCAAAGTCAAATGGCATCAGGGTGACTCCATTCATTTTCAAAGTGTTACAAACTTCAAGGAAGACTGTTAAATGCATATTTGGGTCTTCGACAGGTGACCCTCCAAACTGCGACTACGGAACCATAGAAATAAGAGCTGGTTTCAACTCAAAATTATTTTCTTCCACGGTTGGATTCCAAATCCCCGAAGTGTTTTCTTGAACTTCTGGCTCTGCATAATCACGGAGCCTTCGTCCTACTCCTTCTGCCATTGTATTACTACTGTTGGCAGTTGTCGCCTTCTTCTTATTTTCAAACCTCTTTTTCTTCCTTCTGTGGTATGTTCTCTCGATCTTACGATCAAATGGGGCTGTGAAAGTAAATTGCATATAAATTGCGATTCACCACTTCACGAAAAACACAAATGAGAGTGAACAAACTTATGGGCAAAGTAGATACCAATAAACCTATACTAAAATGAAGTAAGAAAAGCTTAGTCAATTTTGTTCAGAAAAATTCAATATTTGACACATGTCCCCGACAACAACGCAAAAAACTTGATAGGCTCCGCAAGTTTACGGGTTTAGTTGCAATATTCAAGTGTCGATCCACAAATACTAGGTCAAATTACTAAATTTATACCTCCTAAATTTGCTAAGCGATCAAATATGAAAGTTTGGTTGTTAAAGAAATTTTAATGCACGATTAGCAGAAATTGAACTAATATTCTAGGAATTCGTCTCAATAAAAAGATCATGTAATCCTTATGAAATAAATCACTAATCCAGTACATCAACTCACTATTGTCAATTAGTTATTTCGAAGTAATCAACGTGTTCATTCCAATTTTTAAACCAGTTTCCTAGGCCAAAAATCAAATTTAACCCAATGAACACTGTGGTTTTTCTCAAGTACTCCTAACGAAGAATTTTATTTGTAGATGTTCTTTCGATTAGGTCTAATCTAGCAATTCAGATATTAAACATCACTTTTCAGCACTTAGTTCAACATCCATCATTATTCAATTAAAAAACCCTAGATTAGAAAGATCAAATCAATATTAGACAAAATTACTTTACTCAAATTAAGTCAACATTGAATTTAGAAATAAAGTCATAAGGTTTAATACATGAATCTTAAGTTGAAACAAACATCCTAAAATAAGATAATTTAAAGATTCATGACTGAATTCATCATAAAACTAAAAACTATTAACATGAACATTGGATAAAATTAAAAATGGAAAGAGGAAGAAAAAGGAACTCTAATTGTTTCTTGAATCTTGATCTCTCAATCTCCAAGTTGTTCTTCTTTGTTAATTGTTCTCTTCTTTTCCTCTCGATCTTCAATCTTCCCCTCTCGTTCCTCTGTCTGTGAAAAGTCCTGTCTCATCTCCAGCAAGTCCTCTTTTAATCGTCGAAACTGTCAAAAAATAACCATTATACACGGCCTGTGTGATTTTACACGGTCCGACTGTGTGACCTTCTGGTCTGGTTACGCATATCCTTGCTTCAAATCATATGGGCCATGTGATTTTACACGGGTAGACCGTGTAAAATCACAAAACACCTACAAATTCCATTAACAAAGGAGCAATACAAAATTCACAAAAAACTAAAAGAAATTCAACATCAATTAATACAAAAACGATGACAAAATAAAGCTAGAACGTATATAGAGTGACAACTTATCAAGTTGCTATGAACTCAGATGTTTTATCTTTAGCAGAAGAGGATGTAGGATGAGCTTTTGGTGGAGATGAAGGGGGTGTTTTAATCTCCAGTGATTTATTCCACAGATTTTGTGAAGAAGAAGAAGAAGATGGATCCCTCTTCTTAAGCTCAGGATAATCTCTGCCACAAGGTTTAAGCATCTCACAAAGAGTTTTAGGTCTGAGCCGTACCATTTTGAGATCAATAGATTTGCTAGAATCATCATCATGATCATCCTGACAAGGATGATATTGCTGTGAAGGCATACAGCGAGTATGTGACTTTTTTTTCTTCATATCCGCCGTTTGTACTGCTCATCACCATCATCATTGTCTGATTCAGAGTTCAGATAGACTTCACAATTTTGTTCACACATAGAGGGATACAGATCAAGATGAAATATCCACGATGATGACTTTTATAAACAGGATCTCCATCAGATTCAACATAGTATCAAAGTCATAACCAACATGTAAAACAGGTGATATATGTTATTCTTGATAAGAATGAGTAAGGAGACTAGAAAACATGAGTGAACCTATAAATAGTGACCCAGTGCTTCTGTCATCTACTCTTTCAGTTGTCAATCTTCCTTCTAATGTTAAACGTACTTTGTCTAATATGATAGAAAACCTTATAGAAATTACCGATATTCCTGTAGAAAATCATATTTGTGAGTCTTCTCTTCCTTTGCTTAGTTCGTACAGTATATATTCTAGAGATCATTCTTAGACTCATAGTATTTGAACTATTCTCTGTACAAATATTGTAAAAGTAAAAGAAATCATTCAGAGTTCTCGTCTTGAACAGTGTAGTTTACAAGCTACTTCTGTAGAGCAGTATATAAAGTTGGAGTTACCTAAGGAACTCATCTCTCTTTGGAGAAAGTATAACCATACTCGTCTACATGTTGGAGCAATCCGACTTTTTCTCACCCTCCATGAAAGAAAGGGAATACTTACTATAACCAGGATATCTCTTCTTGACATTACTTACACAACGTAACAAAATGCTCTAATTGGTATTTTGTTTACAACTCTCAACAATGGAAGTGTCATCCTCACCTTAGCACATAATTTCCACATCAGGCTGGATGATCCAACTTTATCTAAAAGACTCTAGGTCCAGATCTAGATCTCTAGACTAGATCAAGACCCTACAACAATTACGACTACGTTACATCATCAAATGATCTATCGCCTCTAGAATCATACTGTGGATCTGAACTTTCCAAACTCTACTCCAGATGTTCTTTAGATGGCTGTTGATCGATCCAATGATTAGACAACCATCATCCAGATCTTGAATCAATTACCTCCGAAAGAGCTAGAAAATTGATGCCTATAGAATGGATCACAAACTACCAGGAAGTGTTCCATAATCATCACAGGCACTCATTTCACACGACCACTCCTCCAATTCTTCATACTCTTCAAGATGAATTGGTGAAATCTATCTACACTAGGCCTACTGATGATCAATTAGGTACTTCCAACATTTCTGGCCTAGTTTTGATGCTACAACCTGTAATGTCTCATATAAAAGGCAAAGACCCTCCGATTCATTATGTTAAATATAATGGAGATCTATCTATATAAGTCATCATAGTGGACATTTCATCTGGGATACAGATCCCTTTATGAGTGACCCAAATTGTGAAGTCTGTCTGAGCCCACTCTGGGACCCCAAGGGGCACACATGGAAAACGACACCAAAAACCAGAGCTACGCCAGTTAAACAGACCTTATCGAAAACCAAAGACTAACAAAGATCAACACTGAGATTATCATCTAGATAATGTAATAGCTCTTGAGCTATATGTGGACCTGGATGATAAAATCCATCCTTGAACTGCATACCCAAAAACTCAATTTCATTAGTTCTAATGAGATTCTTTTTTTCCAAAAGCATAATGGCATACTGTTTAGTATGATCCAAGAACTTTTGAAATAGAGCCGTATGTTCTTTATGGGTCTTTGAGTATAGTAGTATGTCATTGATGTAGATTAGAGCGCTGTGAAGAATAGACTCAAAGATCTTGATCATTACCCTTTGGAACAGTAATGGGGAAACTTTAAGTCCAAATGTCATAATAGTCCACTGGTACTGTACATTAGGAATGCATTTACTTTGCTTAGTTCGTACAATATATATTTTTGAGATCTTTCTTGGACTCATAGTATTCTTACTATCCTCTCTAAAAATCATCAAAAAGTAAAAGAAAACATCCAGAGTTCTCTTCTTGAACAATATGGTTTACAAGCTACTTTTGCAGAATAATATGTAAAGTTGGAGATCTCAAAGGAGCTTATCTCTCTTTGGAGAGAGCAAAACGATACTTATCTACATATTGGAGCAATTCGACTTGTTCTTACTCTTCATAGAAGAAAGGGAATACCTGCTACAACCGGGATATCTATTCTTGACACTGCCTACACAATATACCAAAATGCTCTTATTGGTATTTTGTTTACAACTCTCAAAAAATGGAAGTGTCATCCTTACCATAGCACCTGATTTGACATCAGGCTAGATGATCCAATGTTATATGAAAGACTCCAGGTCTAGATCTAGATCCAGATCACTGGAGTAGATCAAGACCCTGCAACAATTATGGTTACTCTACATCATCAAATGATCTATCCCCTCCAGAATCATGTTGTAGATCTGAACTTTCCAAACTCTACTTCAAATGCTCTTTATATAGTTTTTGATCGATCTAATGATCAGACCACAATCATCCAGATCTCAAAACAATTGCTTCTGAAAGAGCTGGAAAAATTGATGCCTACAGAATGGATCACAAATTACCAGAAAGCGTTTCATACTCATCACAAGCACCCATTTCACACGATCACTCCTCCAATTCTTCAGACTCTTCAAGATGGATTGGTGAAATCTATCTACTCCAAACCTACTGATGACAAACTAGGTATTTCAAACACTTATGGCCTAGTTTTGATGTTACAACTTGTAACGTCTCATACAGAAAGCAAAGATCATCTAATTCATCATGTCAAACCTGATAGAGATCCTATCTACATAAGTCATCATCGTGTACATTTCATTTGGGATACAGATCCCTATATGTGTGAACCAAATTGTAAAGTTTGTCTGAAATCTGAATCAAATAGTGATAAGGATGATGAGTTGAACAATCAAAGGAAACGACGAAAAAAAAAGATACAAACTCGTTGTATGCCTTCTTAGCAATATCATCCTCGCTAGGATGATCATGATGATGATTCCAGCAAATCTATTGATCTCAAAGAACAACAGTTCAGACCTAAATCACTCCGTGAGATGCTTAAGCCTACTGGTAAAGACTATCTAGAGTTAATCTCCAAACCGCAGCCAGTAATTTCTCGTATTCCTGTTATAACTCCTGATTTTCCTCCTTTACAACGGAGCATTGATGATGCCAATAGGGTTATCTATAGCCCTCATGTTCGAGCTACATGAATAACTTCCCAAGGAACTATTGTTTCTAATCCTATTGATGAAGTTCTCAATTGGCATACCAACAATGCAATAGCACAGAACAAAGTTCTAAGAATGATTGATTCTAAGCTAGATAGAATTAGTCAATAGAATCACTCTACTTATCAAAAAGTAGATGTTATTTCTTCACAGATCCAAAAGTTGTATAAACTTGATGTTGATCTTCGCACTACTTGATGTTGATCTTCTCCACTACATTGCAACATAGTATTTTGGACCAGACTTTACAATCAAAGAGCAAGAACTTAGACAGGTAAAAGAAATTCTTCAACAAATGGAAGCTAACATGCAAATTGTACAGTCTAAAATTGTTTAAAGAGTTTATCCTCCTACTTATCTAGTTGCTCAACCTATATATGCTTCTCCTACTTACCATATATATCCAGACCCTGTTGATTATGAAAAAGTCTTCAAGATGAATTATCCTTTGATCAGATAGCACATTCACCCTCTTTCGAGTAACCCCAAAAAATCTGCAAAACCAAATCCCCAAGTTAAAGAACCTAAGAAGAGGGATCCATCTTCTTCTTCTTCACATAATCCGTGGAATATATCACTACAGATTAAAAAACCACCTTCATCTCCACCAAAAGTTCAGCCTACATCCTCTTTAGCCAAAGATAAAGCAGCTGACTTTATAGCAACTGTTGCACTTATTGAGGTTCCACAAGTTTCCAAACCCATAACAAAAGTTACTCTTGAACTCTCTGAGCATTCTGAGCAAACTCCTCTAAACTATCTAAGCATTCTGAGCAATCTTCTGAAATTTTAGAATCATCTATAAATTCATCTACACAGTTTGTTGATCTATCTGATCTAGCTCAAGTCATGATGCCTTGCCTCAATATACTGAAGTCAATCCATATATCAGTGATGTTGATTCTATAGGATCTGTAGAACCTGAACCACTCAAACCATCACCACCAGAAGTTCCAATACAGTCAACCAAACCTACTTCAGATCCATGGTTTACATTTGATGATCTTCCTCGTAAAACATGGAGAGAAGGTCTTCATGAATTTGGAGCATGGTTAGATTTGCAAATGACTCGACCAAATATTTCTTTACGGGATATTTTGTTCGAGTTCACTTCTTAATTTACTGGTACTCTACAAGAATGGAGGCAAAGTCTTGATGACTACAAACGACTTCAGTACATCTAAGTCACTTCTGCAAGTACTCTTCTTGGTATTATCCACAAAGAATTCATTAGCAACTTCCAACTCATTGACAAGAAAATTCGTTAAAAGTACTTTGAAATGAAATGTTTTTCACTTAAACGACATGATTTTCAGAAGCATTTTCAACGTGTGGCGGAAAGATATTATCATCTCAACTGATCAAATGACCTAAATCTCCATTATACATTCATTTCATCCTTGCCAAATGAATTGCAGCCAGAATTGCAACAAACCATTATAACCTTGCGAAGAACTATTAGTGATATTTCTCTTAGAGAAATTTATCAGCTCTCTTTATCTTCTCTTGATAAACTATATGATAAATAAGCTTTCTTCAATAATATGATAAAAGGTGGTCCTATCCTTCAAAAATCTTCCTAGAAGCCGTATATCAAAATAAAATGCAAGGAAAAGAAAGATTATGATTGTCGTATCAAGAAAAAACATCATTATAGGAAATTGTCCCATATATAGTCTTAGAAATCTTCCAGATTACAAGGATATCATCAGCCCTTCAAACATAAGAAGAAAAAGAGATTTGTTTAATTCTTTAAACACAAACCTCCTCGATCTTAAAAGGATGATCGTTGCTTTGTTTGCAACAAGCCAGGACATTTTGCATGCCAGTTTCCTAACCAGACAAAAATTGATATCAGGTTATTGGAATCAATTCTACCTATTCATTCATTTGATAACCTTGAAGGTCTTATTGAGGAACAGACAAGTGAAGACGATGATACAAAGTTTGTTATTTCAGTTACTTCCTCTGGTAACGACTCCTCTGACTATTCAATTTCTTCTGAGGACGATTCTATGTACATGTTATAACAGACATGCTTGAAATTGGATCCTCAATTAGTTAAAGTTTCTCGTCCATATGTCCAGATCCAACTTCTTCGACAGGATAAATATGATAGACCCATCAAAGTTATTGGGTTTATGGATACTAGATCTAGCATAACTATAAAGAAGCCCATCATTTTATCTCCTGAAGCTTAGACTTCTCATGATGAATATTTCACTGCTGCTGATGGAAACTTGTTTAAGATTGTGCTTATCACCAAGAGAAAGATCGGGATTTGTTTCTTTCCATAGTGTATAGTGTGGAATAAAGTTATTGGAAGCCATCTACCTGGCTCAAACTTTCTAATTGGGATGTATGTTTATAGTAAAGTCTCTCCTTTATAAACCCTACCCACAAGCCTCAAGTATCGAGCTTATTTAGGTTCGAAAACAGAAATTAATAATGTGTTTGAGCTTACACAAGTTTCTCTACCATATGAAGCTATAAGAGATCAGTTGTTGAATTTTTGTCCTAAATCTCATGAACAATTCTCTTATCCTAAGCCTCTATGGAAGAATGTTGAATTCTTCATCCATCTTCCTTTTAAGAAGAATGAGGATATCAATCCGAAAAAGGAGACACATTCAAGTATGAACCTTAAATATTCATGTTGTAGATCTGAACTTTCCAATCTTTACTTCAGAGGTAATTGCTTCGGGATCTTGACGATAGTGGTTTGGGGTCATTTCTACAAGGTTTTCTATCTTAATAGACAAAGCACGTTTAACACTATAAGGAAGATCGATAACTAAAAGAATAGATGAAAGATGAACATGTAGGAAAATCCCGGTGCATGTAACACTTACATGCAGTGCGAAAAAACAAAAATTTTTGTTCCGGGACCTTCCCGAAAGCCAGGATCCATGTTTCTATACAAAGATCAAACCATAACGACCAA
>JAOSBM010145561.1:0-13573 GCA_027568955.1 Erythroxylum tenue | reverse complement strand
CATGAATTCTTATTTCTTTATACATGAATAATCATGAACAGTTCCTCAATTAACCAAAAAGGTTCGGGGCCCAACAAATCTTGTCTCAATTGTTGTCTCCAACCAATATGGGACAACAAAGGAGCCAAACTCAACAATCTTCACCTTGACGACTTTGGTTAATCCCACAACCACACTCCACCTCAATGAAAATCTCCTGAAAATAACATAATTCTCAATGTACAGAATTATGATGCTTCACAGCATCATGCTCCACCATAAAAGCATAGCCACTCAGAATAAATCAATTCCAAGCATTTTATTTCGGCACATGTCGAAAATAACCTTGCTGAAAAATTATGGTGCAACTCCTATGTTTAGCTTTCGAAGAAGTTCATCAGTCATCGACATAAATTCCACCACACACCTTGCATTAATGTCAAACCAATGCCCGTGTACAAACTTGTGGACCCGCTAACAGTAACACATCCTCTATTATAGCAACTTTGGGATTAGCGGCATGCCATGTGGATGTACATGCCCCCTTTTTAGAGAGCAAGATCATCATCCATGGAGACAATGCTAGCGACATTGTCAGTCTCTCCATTAACTGACCCTGAGCCTTTTGCCGAAGTTGCTCCACCTCTCGAACAATTTTCTGACATTTTTCCTGTGCTCTTCTGCCTTAATGAATTTTACCGTAGAAATGAATAGTATACCAGGTAAGTTCTCAGGAAAGAGAGATGGATCACAACGGACACATTTAAATACCAAGTTTTTCCTTAGCCAGAACTTTCCTAGATATGTACTACCACACTACCACACCAAAGCTCCACAGCACCAAATGAACATTTCTCAAGAAAATCTTTTCTGATGTGGAAGATCAGTTAAAACTGCGACCACAGAGCATACTTAGAATTTTCTAGAAAAACACACCTTAGTTTTGATACCATTTGTTGGGAATTTAGACCTCCCAAACCCACACCCAAGAATATTTGATAGACAAAAATATCAGAAAATAATAACACAAGAGAATTTACGTGGAAACTCCCAAACCGGAGAAAAACCATGGGCACCGAGAAGAAAATCCATTATGTGAAAAATTCTTACAATCACACAATTTTTTCTCTCATCCAATCCCTTAATAAACCAATACACCCACAAAGAAATACCCAAGACAAACTCTCCAACTCTCACCTTAAAGGAGGAATTTAACTAGAGTCAAATTTTTCATACAAATCTTTAACTTTGTTTGGTGCCTTAAACAAGGAAGTAGTAACCTCCTTATATAAGTAATAATCTTGTCTCAATTGTTGTCCCCAACCAATATGAGACAACAAAGGAGCCAAACTCAACGAAAGCTATGCAATATAAGATCGATAAAGAGTTACGAATGCTTTAATGTTAATAAATTTCAACTGAATCCATCTATCGTGTTAGAGTAACTCTTCCAACTTCGAGTCTTCTACATTTGTTGAGAGTTTAAGAAAGCATTATTTTTTGAGCAAATTAAGTCGTACACCTTTATAGTTTGAATAATTTTTATATAATTTAAAATTTTAAAAACAATATGTTAAACAAATTTTAAGATTGAAATTATCTTCCATCTGCCTTTGATAAAAATTAGTAAAAATGAGTGCTTATACCAAGCCGTTACAATATATAGTCAATTTATATGACATATAAATCTTGCAAGTAATTATGTCATTTCATTTTTTTCTTTCTATGCTAATTGTGATGATATGCTTCTATTTCGACCTTTTTCCCTTTACTAAACAATATTGTTTAATAAATTGATATGACTTTATATTAGAATTAGTTCATATACAATAACTTTTTAAGGAAACGACATTATATTAATACTCATTGATAATTATTTTGATAAAAACTAATGAAAGAAGACATGCACTATAAGAAAATGAGTATTTAGCGATAGAAATTACTAACAAAATTATTGACTGCATGAGTCGTTGGAGAAACGGCCGTTGGTAATCTTTAATGACGAAATAGAAATATTCCGTCGGTAATTTACCGACAAACAATTTTTTTGTACCTCTAAATATAGCAACAAAATTTTTAAGTTTGTTAGTAAAGTATTGAAAATCCGTCAGAACACTTAGCGACAGTAAATATACAAGCACTCTCATAATTCATATGTAATCTATTTATATTAAAAATAACCTAAAACATTCGTTAGAAACAAAAACTAACCATTTAATGGCTAGGACAGTAGCATTGGTCAATTAATTCTAGTACAAACTTGTGGTACATGTTATTAAAAGATCAATACGAGGAAACATAAAGGAATAAAGTGTATTGAACCTTGAATCATTCAAAAAATACAAAAAATTAAAATGTATTATGAAATATTAACAAAGACATAAATACTAGTAAACTAAATATGCATTATAATCTAAAAGGGAAATAATTATGACTAATAGAAAGAGGAGAAGCCAACAATCTTACTTGCCAAAGAAAACTAATGTTTTTAATCTTAGGAAGCTTATTCCGTCACCTTAAAATTTTCCTACAAAAACAAATTCAACTATCAAACCCCAAGAACATCAATTTAAAAAAACAAAGTAACTTTTAAAGGGCAGAATAATAGTAACTCTAACCTTTTAAATAGAAAAATGAAATGATACATTTTCAAACAGGGTGGCTTTTCTAAGTTAGAGACTTGTATGGATTAAGTTATTATTTGAAAGGTTTGTTAGATTAAATTAAATTGATTAAGAATTGAATGCAAGTATTTGAATGCCTTTTTAGTTTATGAATAATGCAATTGAGTAGATAATGGATAACCTTGATTTCTCTATATTTTTTTTCGTTTCCTTAAAATTGTCACCTATTTAAGTGAAGAGTGATTGAAATTGATTTACTTGAAGACGAGCAAAAGCGTAAGTATGGGAATATTTAATGTGCATGAAAATGGACATATTTTAAAAGTATTTTGCTTCATTTTCATGTCAAATTACCTTATTTTACTTAACTTAGATTTATTTTCATATAATTATAAATAAATTAACTATAGGATGAAATTATTTAAGAATTAGAGGCTATTTTAAGCAAAATTATGAAGAAAATTATAATTCTTGAAGGAGCATGGATTGGCCTATGTGTTCCTATCTATGCCCGTGTGCCAACTCATGTCTTATGTGGATTAAGTAAAATAAGAGACATGACCTAGAATAGGGGCTGAAGAGAAATTGTTGTGAAATTGATCCATAATATAAGGACACGATTGTGGTAGAAATCATGCATTAATTTCAAAAGAAATAAGAAGATTCATGGCCTAAGGACACGAGCATACCAAAGGCTTTATCTATTCCATAAAAGACATAGTTAGATCCATGACATAAGACATGTGTCGAAGGGTATGAAAACATATATAAATGTCAAATATCCTAATTTTGAGACAACTTTTAGAGACTATTATTTAGAGGGAGTGATCAAATATATCAATTTGGTTTTTAGAGATGCACATAAAAACCAATAACATACTTTAACAAGAAGCTAAAAGAAGATTGTGATACAATGTGACATCCCTTCCTTTATATTTAAAAAGAACTCATAATACAAATCATACACAAATATGCAAAAAAAAATTGATTAAATAAATACATGATTATTAACAAATAGATATACCTTTATTCATCAAATATTTCTTTAAGTAAACTTTTAAAATGATGAATAACCATCTCTATGTCTACATTATCTATGTATATCATAATATAACAAACAAAATATACAATCATATGGAGATAATTATTAAAGTCATAAAAGTATTTTAGTATATACCAACTCTTGACATACTCCAACACCCTTCACATTCATCAACACTTCTTAAGTTATTGGATGAAATCAATTGTGACAAGAATTCATTATTCAACAAGTAGCACGAAAAGCAGACTTTGCAGCAATTGTAAGCATTGTGATAACTAAGAAATCTCATGCAATTATCTACATAATCGAATATTGAAGTATATTCAACTTCTACCATATTAATACACAAAAATGCTCATTAGTTATTTGACAAATATCACCTTCCATATAATTGTTAATTTTCCATTTCAAGTCTTATGTAACTATTATAGGCATTTTCTTTAGATTCCAAGGCATTAACCAAGTCTAGGCATTAACCAAGTCTCACCAACATCCTTAAGAGACATTTCATCAAATAATTCATAGGCAACCTGAATTCATCTCTAACTAATGACAAAATCACTACATTTTTTTCATTATTTACCAACAAAAACACATTAAATCAACAAATAAATCAATAACATTACGTGAAAACGCATAATACCCACAATCCATGAAAACCACCCACCCGCGTTCATATACCCACAATCCATGAAAACCCACCCACGTTTAACACTAAGAACGAATTTTTTGGAGACATCTCGGGAAACCCAAAAGCAAACTTACCTGAAAACGACACACGATGGTCCGAAACAAGCAAAAATCGATTTTGAATGATGAGGAAGAAGAGGGACTGATGACTATGAAGTAGGGAAGAAGAGAGAAAATAAAAGAGGGAGGAAGAAGGGGGTTTCGGTGGCTTATAAGGCTATTCAAAACGATGTCATTTGGTAATGTCGGTTTCTCCAAAAATTAAAACGACGTCACTTGGCACCCCATTCTTCCTAACCAAACAACGTCATTTTAATTTATAAAGAAACTAGCATTTACTGACAGAACTATAGTTCCATCGGTAATTTAGATGCATAATTTTCCCACCACCTATTGCCGCCTATTTTTACAACAAAATTTACTATTCTATTGCTATATTCTATTGGAAAAATCTCAGGAATAATTTCTCTTCATGTTTACCAACGAAAATTTTGACGGTAAAAAAAACTATTTTTTAAAAAATTTGCCTACGGGAAATTAATTTTCATCGCTAATTTACTACAGAATTATTTCTGTCAGTAATGTGTTATTTTCTTGTAGTGACATGTTTCAAAACTTACTAACACAAGGTTACTTATTTATAGAAATCACCTAACTGTGAGCAATTAATTTTTTTATTATTTATTGAATAATAGGTCAACAATTTTCTTTTATTTGAATTCTAACTTTTGATATGTGATAATTATAAGTGTCTTTAACATAAGTGTGGTGAAAATAAAACTCTCTTATATTTAGGAGTGAAAAACATAAAATATTTTGTCAAGTATGAATGGACTCATAATTGTTTTGAAATTTGTTGACATGACGCATAAGTAGCTATTTTAATCTAAGAATAGAAAACACATCAAATCTAATTTAAGATTTGAAGAAGACTTCAAAAGAGATTAAATTGATTAATAAATTAATGAAAAATAATGAAAGTTAATAATTTATGCCATCTTACAACTATTTGTAATGAAAATTAACACTTTAACATAAAATTTACTCAAAATAAAACTCTAAAATATGAATCTGATTCAAAATAGAACTCTAAAATATGAAGTTAATTTATGATAGAATATGAAAAAATATTAAATTCATTTGAAATAGAACTGTGACAGCTCTGGGTATGAATTCTTGACTGTTTCAACGTGGATTTGTATATTTGATACCTCATCAATTCTCAACCTCGAATTATGATCAAAATATCCAAACTTAAAATCAAACAAATAAAGTGAAATATTAACAACATGGAATGTAGGACTGATGTTACCCATCTTCAATTGTTATTGAAAGACATAAGCATTATCATTAATCTTTTTTTGTGATCTTGAACATTCCATATATCTTTACCTTCAATTTATGATGTCCTTTAACCATTAGATTATTGCTCAAGAATAAAATAACCTCATCCCCAACTTAAAACACTTTAGCTCTTTTATGTTACTTAACATTACAACTATAATTTGTATTAGCTCTTTTAAGTTTCTGTTTCACCTTCACTTGAACTTCTTGTGTCTCTTTGGATAACTTTTCAACACTCACATTCAAATTAGTACCAAAAGTCTAATTAGCTACTTAGTATAAACTATAAGAAATAAAGAACGACCAATGGAATGATGGACAATATTGTTATAGACAAATTTGGCTTGAGCAATAAAAAAATCTTAATTATTTGGCTAGTCATGACATACTCATCTCATGAACTCACCCAATATTCTATTCACCACTTATGTTTGTTCATTAGTTTGTGGATGAATGATGTTATTATATTTAAAAAAATAAAGTAAACACATCTCACAAAATTCTCCATAAGTGGCTCAAGAACTGGGTATCGTGATCAAATATAATAGATTTGGAATGACAGAATCTCACCACCTCTCTATAGAATAGTTCTGTAATTAAAGTAGCATTTTTCATATTCTTAGAAGGTAGAAAACATGTCATCTTTGAAAACCTGTCAACCATAATAAAAAAAAATTAGTTCTTTTTGTGTTCTTGGCAATCCCAACACAAAGTTTATAAAAAGATCCTCCAAAATATTATTAGGAAAAGGTAATGGCATATAGAAACAAGTATTAGAAATATTTCCTCTGTAAGTTTGACACCCTAAAATAATAGATTCGACTCATCAATCTAGGCTAAAAATATCTCTTACGAACCTCATCGTGAGTTTTATTCCTACTAAAATGATCGACTAATCCCCACTGTGTAAATCTCTAATCGTCTTCTTCCTTAGTGAAATACGTAGAAGATAAAGCTAATTACTTTTCATAAGGAACTCATCATGAACATAATAGTTTTACTATGATTTCTTAATCAAATATGTTTGTCACATATCCTTGAAGTCAGCATCATCTATATATAATTCTTTTAAATGATTAACCTTTCTCAATGTTTATACTTAAGGTTTTAATCATAGAAACCCTTCTACTCAATACATCAGTTACCATATTACGTTTTCCCATATTGTAAATATGTTTATAGGAAAATTTATCAACAAAGACTGGCCATCTATTATACATTTTAGTTATTAACTCCTTTTAGCTTCCAAATACTTCAAGGTTTGATGATCAGGTAGAGAACAAATTCCTTCTTAATCAAATAATACTCTCGTATCTTCAAAATCCTCACAACATTATATAATTCTTTATCATAAGTAGCCTATTATTGTTTAACATCACTAAACTTTTTTTTCTAAAGTAAGTTATTGAATATTTTTTAGGGGACAAAGTAGTCAGTTCCAAATCAACTAGCATTATACTCTACCTCAAACAATTTGTCAAAATTAGGTAAGGCTAAACTAAAAGTGGTATATAATTTTTATGTAATAAAAACAATACATTGTTCATGTTCTTCCTCCCATTTAAATTATACTTTTTCAAGAAATTAGTTATAGGAGGTACTTTATCTTCCTCCCATGAAAATTTCTCACATCCTCACTATTCTTAGGTGTAAACCATTCCATATGGGTTTTACTTTATCTTCATTAACCCTAACACCATCTTTTCCTATATGTACTCAAGAAATAACAATTTTCCTGTCATAATATGCACTTCTTAAAATTAACCTATAATTTACTATCCTTAAAACTTCAAACACCCTTTTAAGATGCTCAATATGCCCATCAACAAATTTTTTATAGATAAGGATGTCATCAAAATAAATCATAATAAATTGACCTATAAAAAGTCGTAACATTTGGTTCATGAACCACATGAAGGTACTTAGTGCATTGGTCAACTCGAATGACATAACTAACTATTTATATAATTCATTCCTTGTCTTGAATGCAATTTTTCATTCATCTCCAAACCTTATCCTTATTTAGTGGTAAAAAAATTTGTGGGTCAATTTCGGAAGAAAAAAAACTACTCTACTAAATTGATGCAATATATCATCTAACCTTGGGATATGAAACATAAACCTAAAAGTGTTTTTTATTTCCCTACTAATACACATCCTTTAACTATCATATTTCTTTGTTGTAATCAAATTAGAAATAGCACATAGACTCATGTTGTCCCTTTCTTAATTAATTCTTCTACCTTCTCTTTTAGTATCTCATTTTCTTTTAGACTAATATATTAGTAAGGTAGATTAAGTAAAGTACACTAGGAGTTAGGTTAACATAGTGTTGGATATCACATATAAGAGGTAATTCATTGAGTAAATCATCATGAACTACATCCCTAAACTCCTCTAAAATAGGTTAGATTTCCAAGAGAATTTCATATTTCTTATTTTCTCTCACCTCTTCTTCTTTTACAATCAATAAGTGCACTTTCCTTGTTTCTTTTTTCTCAATCATAATTTTTAAAAATCATTTATCACTTACAATAAAGGCTTTTTACTCTTTTGATTGGGTTTGACATACTTTCTTACCTATAAGTACTTGAATGCATTGCATTAACATCATATTATCATAATCTTTCCAAAAATAGATGACATGCATCCAAATCATCAACATCACAATAATGCTCATCGGAGTATTTACCAACTGAGGATGGTACCTTATAATGTTCATTGATAAAGATTTCTCCAACTTCCTTATTCCATCTAAAGCTATAAGGTTTAGAATGTGACTTAGTACTTAACTTCAATTCTCCTTTTCCTTACTTATAATATTTTCTTGGCTACCTTTATCAATAATCAACTTACATGAGCTCCTTTTTTTACTATAAACATTGTATATGCAAAAGTTTATGCCTTTTCAAATCATCTAGCTCCTTGTAGGATTTCATCAACCTTCTAATCACTCCCAAAAAAGCATTATCATCCTCTTCCTCTTATTATTCTCAACAATCTTCTTTGGGTACATATATTTCCTCTGTCTCATCATCATCTTCATATTGCTCCACCATATTTACCACTTTTCTCTCTGGATAGTCATTAGATTTATAATGTGGTTTATTGCATCGATTTATGGATTTCGAGGAAATTAAAGCTGCCTTAACTGAAATTTCACTGTTAATGTTACTTTTTCCACCAGTACCATATGTAAAAGATGCATTCACCACCTCTTTTCCTTTCTCAATGGAATCTTTTTTATTCCCATACCTCTTAAATTCTATTGGATTCCCATTCAATATAGATTATGCCTCCATAGCCAAATTCCTAGCATCTTGACATGTTAACACCATATAGTTTTATTCTTATCCCTTATACTTTGCTTTAATCCTCTCAAGTATATTGAAACTTGTTAGGGTTAGGTTTTAGACAATTGACTGTAGGCTTTAAACTTTAATTTTTTATAAATACTCCTATTTCCTTGGTGGTGGTGTTGGTAAGCATTAAAGATATATTATTCATAATCTGGTGATAGAAATCTGCTCTTCAATAATTATTTCCTCCTCTAAAAAGAAACAAGATTTCTACCCTCTCTTCTCCAAGCCTCCTTCAACTAATCCCACAAGACTGACGCTTCCCCTTTTAATATATAGGCCACCAACTTAACTTTCACTATAGCAAATATTACAATTAATTATGTTTTTCTTTTCCTACAATTTAAAATTTGTATCTAATAGTTAGTATTTGGCTATGAAAAGTCTAAATTGTTCCTATTGAAGTGGTACCTTCATAATTGCGAGATTTTTTAAGACTATTATCTACATTTAATTTCATTACGAATTTATTTTTGCAACAAAAACTTAGTTATGAATAGGCTACATTTGATATTAGTAACTAATAACATTTGGCGACGTTGTTCAACTGGGAACAAAGTTTCGTAGAAAAAATTTTTAATTAAAAAATTATACATAGCTAAAATGCAAATCTTATCCACATTTATAGCTGTCAGTTGCATTTTTAACTACAAAATACATTTTGTAGGCAAAACTTTTTGGCTACAAATTTTTTTTCGTAGTAAAAAAAAAGACTCCAAAAATAATTTAAACGACACTATTTTGTCCACTTAAATGACTTTGTTTTGTTGAGACTGATAACCTAAAGGTTTCCTCTCATATCCTCAAATTCTTCTTCTTCTTTCTTTGTGTTTGGCTACGAATACCCCTCCTCTATTCCCCTCGTATGTTCTGCCTATAATTGTTCTTCTTCTCATCGTTATGGTTCTCAAGTAATGCCTTTTGTCATCATTTCTCTTCTTTCATCCCTCCAGTGTTTTCTTTTAATTTCTTCTCTTTATGTTTTTCTTCTCTCATCGTTTTCCTACATTTTGAAAGACAAAAGGAGCTCCTTCATCTTGGAGAGCTTTGCAAGGCAACGAGCCTTCTTTGGTGAGGGAGTTTCCGTTTTTTGCTACCTCTAGGGGTGATATCCTTTTTACACAATTGTGGACTCCTGTTTATGTCAATATCATGTTATTACACTTTTTTAACATGAAGAAAAGAGTTACTATGTTGGCTAATATGAGTTTTATAATTCCTTCTTCCTAAGTATTTTTCTTTAATATGTGTTTTGGATGAGTGGTTGGAGATCGGAAATGTGCCAAAAGGAGTGAAATGGGTTATGACGAAGAGATTGAGAGAGATTGAGAAGAGTAAGGTGAGGAGCTTGGTGGAAAGGTGGAGGAGTTTGAGAAAAACTAATTTGGAGTTGTTTGCGCAGAGGATCGATTTTGTTATAGAACAACTTAGGGATGAGGTGGTCTAATGTAGCTTAAATTGGGGCATTTTTTGTGTTCTAGAGAGTCTTGTTTGACAGAGCAATTAATGATGTTAAAATTTTTATTTGTTGTACATTTTAACAATAAATAATAGAGAATTAACAAATGCTATAATTTGACTTATGTTTAATAAGACAACAAACTTTTGTTTCAATAACCTCATATATACATAGTTTATAAAATCTAGCCATAACTTAAATACGAAAACAAAAGATATATTACTTTTTAAAACTAATTCATCATTTAAACTATATTTTGATCCGCTTTATAGGGAAAAAATTAATAATAAAATATGATCCAATTATTGCATAGAATTAATCTTTAAATTGTAATTTATGATTTGTTACTATTATCAATAAATGTCCAAACTTGAATATAAATACATGGATCAATGACATTTATCTTCATCTTATCAAAAACATCAAAAAACAAAATCTAGTTAAAAGTAAACACGTCGATATGGCCATTGACTATTTAATTGCTATTTTCCTTTTTTGGTTCTATAGAAGTATATAATTATTTTCGCACCTCAAGTTAGTTTTTGTAAAAATCAACAAGAATGCGCCTTGAATAAAATGCAAATTGCATCAATTTCTACATGTTAGGTTGTTGAGTGTGGATTAGAGTTATCAATTCAGATTGGAAAGATATGTATCTTATGTACAAATGTTGTTGAATCTCGAACCTTTTTCTTAGAGATTTGATGTATTAAATGACATTAAATGTTAACTTGTGGTGAATATTTGAAATTGCTTGAGGAAATATGGTATGATTCCTTGTAATGAATGAATTTATGAGCATTTGATGAAATGAAAGACATTTGAGTTTTATTGTACTTTGTATTTGTTTAATCAATAGTTGTACAAATGACCAAAAAAAGTAACATTGTGGTGGCTACCTTTTGAGGTAGTTTCTAGACTTATGTGGATTGATTGGCTTCATTAACCTTCTTGAGAATTATGGAGAATTTTCATAACTTTAACATGAGGTATTGTGTACTGTGTTTGGATGTGGAACTTGGAGAACGTGAGGGATTGAAGTTTTTGTTCAGATGTTGTCATTGGTGAGAGTATTTGAAGAAGATGGATGGTGGAAATTTAGGGGAGGTGTTGTCTAGATGAAATACGTGGGCAGAAACTTTGAGTGAAGTTTTGTCCCTCATAGAGTTAGAATTTGACCGAAAGGTCTTCTTGAAGATTGTAGTTTAGGTATTGATCTTTTCATTAATGTATATTATGTCATTTTTGGGCCATTGAATTGAAAGATATGAATGCTTGAAGTTTGGATATTGTTTAGGTGATTTTTCGCATGGCAGAAAGTTTAATTGAATTTTTGACCATTATAGAGACTGATTTTGGCTTTAAGTTCTTCATGAAAGTGGTAAATTATGTTTTTATCTTTCCATGGATATAAAGTATGCCATTTTTGGACAAGGGAGTAGAAAGTTATGAGTTTTGGAAGTTCTGATGTTGTTTAGGATGAGCTGACCAACCAGTCACTTTGTGTGAACTTTTTGACCCTTTTAGAGATTGAATTTGATTTTAAGTCCTTCATGGAAGTTGTAGATCGGTCTTTTATCTTTCCAACGATACCAAGTTTGCAAAATTTGGAGTTCTGAGTCAAAAGATATGAGCATTAGAAGTTTGGAGGTAGGTTCAGGCACTCTGCCGTTCGGTCTCTGTCGCTCAGCTCTTCTGATTGCTAAGCCCTTTTGATCGTTCAGCCCTTCTGATCGCTCAGCTCTTCCGCTCACGATCGCTCAGCTCTTCCGTTCGCGATCGCTCAGCCCTTCTGTTCGTGATCGCTCAGCTCTTCCGTTCGCGATCGCTCAGCCCTTCTGTTCGCGATCGCTCAGCTCTTCTGCTCGCGATCGCTCTGCTCTTCTGATCGCTCAGCCCTTCTGCTCGCAATCGTTCTGCTCTTCTGATCGCTCAGCCCTTCTGCTCGCAATCGCTCTGCTCTTCTGATCGCTCAGCCCTCTATCGCTCAGCACTCGTCCGCTCTTTTGACCGCTCAGCACTTGTCCGCTCAGCATTCGACCGCTCAGCACTTGTCCGCTCAGCGCTCGACCGCTCAGCATTTGTCCGCTCAGCGCTCTACCGCTCAACACTCGTCTGCTCTTTTGCCCGCTCAGCATTCGACCGCTCAGCACTTGTCCGCTTAGCTCTCGACAGCTCAGCATTCGTCTGCTCAGCACTACCGCTCAGTACTTGTCCGCTCAGCACGCGCGACCAATTTTCTAATTCGACCTCTCTCCACTATTTTGATCATAACTTTTCCGTCCGACATTCGATCGATCTGATTTTCGAAGCGTTAGATTCCTAAGACATTCCTCTATCTTCCCATGAAAACTTATGATTTTGTGAGACCGATCGGGGAAAGACCGATCAAGTCAAAGTAAGAGGATCAATTGAAAAAGTCTGAACATACTTCAGTAATTTGGAGATATATAGAGCCATAGAGCTTCGATCGAGCTGATTCTTGTTGCTAATTAAACTAGAGACATGGATTTGAAAATGTTCTGAAGGGATCGAAGTTCAATTTAGCCCCTAAGATGTTCAATTTCTGGAGTAAAGTTAGGCGTACTGCTCAGTCGTAGTCTAGTTTTGGTCTGAAAGTGTTTTGGCCATAACTTCTTCATTTCTAAACCAATTTAAGCGTTTTTGGTGGCATTAGAAAGATCCGATAGAGAGGAACATTTTTCTAGAAGAAAGTTTTGTCAAATTGCTTCATGTACCTGATCTAAATAAGGAGTTAAGATATCAATTTTAAAGGTAAAATGAGGGCAAAATTGGGAGTTTACTTAAGGTTTTATGTTATAAGGCTTATATGTAAGGGCATAAGGGTCTTTCCTCATTCATTAATGGAAAAATGGTAAAAAATACATGTGGGTTGACTTTATAAGGAAGGAGAAGCACAAAAATTTTCAGCAGAAAGAACAAAGAAGAAGGAGAAAGAAGAGAGAAGTGGGAGACCTTCGGATGGAGAGAAAAGAAAGAAAAGAGTTAGGGTTTCATTTTTCTTGGATTTTAAGAGGGATTTCGAACCAGATTCAAGAGGAAAAATGAAGAGGAG
>JAOSBM010145432.1:0-13598 GCA_027568955.1 Erythroxylum tenue | reverse complement strand
TATAGTTGGTATTAAGAAGAATTATTGAGGGTATATTAGGTAGTATGTATTTATTAGGTTACGTTCCATCCTAAACTTCCCAAATTGGAGGTTTCTTATTTTCACTGTTTAGGATGGAATGGAACGTAACATGAAACTCTCCGTTTTTATCCCATTCCATTTAATTCTATTCCATTATAAAACTCTCAACCAAACGATGGAATTATGTTACGTTTCATCCCTTTCCATTCCTAACCCCCAAATCAAACAAGGCTTAAGACTTACTCTCGATAGTTAACCAGGTTACAATAAAATGGATAAGGATTTGCGTTGACGTGACACCGACTCGCATCATTTCAAACACAAACTAGTCCTCCTAAGACTTTTCCACGTAGGTTAACCAGGGTTGCAATAAAATAGAGAAGGATTTGCGTTGGCACTGTACGGACAGATGTCTGCCATTTGCTTTAACTTAAGCCAAAAATATTTAATGAAACCAAGTTTGACGTAGACTTTTCAATATAAAACACACTGTCAACTTTCATATTAATTAGAAAGGATCAGACGCGAGGATTGTACTAGAACTGTTCCCATCAAGCCAGAAGGCCAGTGTATGAATTTATCTAAGGTTTGTAAGGGAAGGTTCGGTTAATTTTACAAGATTGTGCAAAAAGCAAGACGGGGTCATGTTGGAGTCCAGGATGAGTTTACAGGGGCGATTCATCACACTATACGTTCTTCTGAACCTAAATGTGCATGTACATCTAAGCTGAGTTGAATAACATGTAGCTTTATGCTGCTATGTATTCCAATTCGTTTCTACGATTACCCTTAATGTCTACACGTGTCGCCAACTCTTTACTAAGATTTTGTAAGGGAACGAAAGATGGTATAGTAGCGATGTTGTTTATCTTCTTCGTAAAATTCAAGAGCTTTAATTATTGCCTTTGTCAAACATGTACATCACTACTATGTCTCCTTTACTATTTGAAGGTGTAAACCTTTTAAGATTGTTAACAACGTATTTTCCTGCATGGTATCAGAGCCAGAACTTCCGTTTTAATCCAGGGTATATTTCAATATACCTGTTTCTCAAGTCCCCCACAGACTTGGAGGTCTTGCATTTCGCTTGACTAGCTAGTGACTAGGTCACTAGAGAGAGCAACCAAACCTTTCGCATCTAGATCAATAGAACATGACTCAAGAATATATTCAGAGTGAGTAGGGAGAGAGTCTATACAAAAATATGGAAATACTATCTAACGACTCTGTTCATTCGTCTTCTACTTTGTCTATGTCTTCTTTACTTTCTAGTGTAAAGCGTGTGTTATCTAATCATATTGAAGACCTTGTAGAAATTACCCATGTACCTGTAGAAAATTGTGTTTGTAAGTTTTCTTTACCTTTTTTGAGTCTATACAGTATATATTCTCGTGATTGTTCATGGACGAGAAGTATCCGTACTATCTTGTCTACTTCTAGACCTCGTGTGAAAGAAATTATCCAGAGTTTTAGATTGGAACAGTGTGGTCTCATATCTAACACCGCAGAACAATACGTGAAGTTTGAAATCCCTAAACAACTCATTTCTTTATGGAGGGAGCAAAATCATATATACACATCTTCATGTTCGAGCTATACACCTTGTTCTTACACTTCATGAAAGAAAAGGAATACCTGCTACAGCCAGGATATCTCTTCTAGACACTGCCTACAGCTGGGGCAATCCTTATGATCCAACCCGTATTTTCACATACGAAAGGTAAATTTGGTCCTCCTGTTCATTACTTTAAATCCAACGAAAATCTAGTCTATATCAGTCATCAATGTGGACATTTTGTATGGGATGCTGACCTATCCATGTGTGAACCCGACTGTGAAGTTTATCTTAATCCTGAGTCAGATAGTGATGATGATGATGAAAGATATGCAAGAAGGAGAAGGAAGAAGAAAAAGCCAAAATCTCGTTGTATGCCTTCTCAAGAGTATCATCCATGAAGAGATGATCCAGATTCAGATGATTCCAGCACTTTTCACTGCTTACAAATTGAAAGATCCAAACCTAGATCTCTTCGAGAAATGCTGATGTCATCTACATGTCAAATAAAGCCAGCAGCTTCTATTATGACCCTACTCCTATACCTTGTATAATGGCAAAGCTATACGAGGAAGACTTTCCTTCTTTATCCAGGAGTATTGATGAATCTACGAGGGTTGTCTATAACCCTTATATCCGATTCATAGAGTCACTTCACAAGGAGCACTCATATATAATCCTTCTAACGAAGTTCTCAACTGGCAAACACCAAACGCAGTAGCACAGAACAAAATTCTGAGAAGAATTAATTCTAAGCTTGATGGAATCAGTTAACAAAATATTGCTACTCATCACAAAGTCGATGCAGTCTCTAAACAAATGCAACAGATGTATCAGCCGTACAAAGCTTAGATTCAGCTCCTTGATGTTACACTCAAATATTACATCTCTATCCATTATATGGGGCTTGACTTTGACGCTAAAGTTTGTGAGATACAAAAGATACTAAAATTGAACATAAAATTAGTGAAGCAGAATCCACGGGTACTGAACTTATTAGACCTGAACCAGCACCACAAACAACACCAGCTCATCCAGTTGCATAAGCTACAACCAAGCCTACTTTAGGACCTTAGTTTACGTTCGATGATCTACCTCCAAAAAAATGGAGGGATAGAATACATGAATTTAGTGCATGGATTGATCTTCAAATGACCAGACCCAATCATCCCTTGCCAGATATTTTGTTTGAATTCACATCTCGTTTCACTGGTACTTTCCTATAATGGTGGCAAAGTATATTTGAATATCAAAGACTTCAGTACATTTAAGTCACTACAGCAGGAGCACTTCTTGGTTTAATTCTAAAGAATTTATTGGTGACTTTCATCTTATTGATAAACAGATCTGTCAAGAATACTTTGCAATGAAATGTTGTTCACTTGACAAGTGTGATATCCAGAAGCATTACCAACAAATGGAGGAAAGGTACTATCTCTTGAATTGATGGAATGATATTAATTTACGTATACTTTTATCTTATCCCTTCCAAATCAACTGCAACAAGAACTACAAAGGACCATAGTTTCTCTGCAACATGATATGTCAACAATATCTATTAGAGAAATCTACCAGCTTGCTTTAACTTCTCTTGATAAGTTATGTGGCCAACATACCTTATTCAAGAATATCATTAAAGGTGGTCCAGTTCTTAAACAGGCTTGCAGGAAGCTTTATCTCCAGATTAAATGAAAAGATATAAAGGCTTTTAAGTGTCATAGCAAGAAGAAAGCTCATCTTCATCAAGTCTACCCTCGGAGAAAGTTTCACAGGAAGAAGGAAGGCTATAAGCCTTTGGAGAAAGCTTATGAAAGGAAAAACGACAACAAAAAGAGAAGATTTGTTCGGTTCATCAAGAAATCTCCACATCGACAGAAGCCTACTCGATGTTTCTTCTGTGGACAACATAGACACTTTGCACGTACATGTCCTCGCGCAACCAAGAAAGATGTTAAGTTGTTGAAGCAGATGCAATCTATTATGCCTATCCATTCCTCCAACAACTTTGAAGAATTGATTGAGGAGCAATCTCAAGAAGATGAGGAAACCAAGTTTGCTATTTCTATATCAACATCAGAAGACAAAGAATCCTCTATTTCCTCTTATTCTTAAGAGGATGATTCTCTCTACATGCTACAGCACACTTACATGAAAGTAGATCGTACACCAATTCAACGACCTTATGTCCAGATCCAACTCTTTCAATAGGACAAATATAATAAGCCCATTAAAGTTATTGGGTTTATGAATATTGGATCCAGTCGTACGATCATGAAGCCCAATATCTTATCATCTGACACATGGACTTCTCATGAAGAATATTTTACTGCTGTTGATAGTAACTCTTTCAAGATTAGGTTAATTACTAAAACAAGAATCGGAATTCGATTCATTTCTCAGTGTATAGTTTGCACTAAAGTTTTTAGTTTTTGACCGGTTTCCAATGATCGATTCTTTGATCGAACGACGAGCCGCTATCAGATACATACAACAAAGCCTCACCTTTGCAGATCCTACCCAAAAGCCTCAGGTATCGACACTATTCAGTCCATACACCGAAATAAAAAAATGTATTTGAACTTACCCAAGTTCCTGCACTTATACTGCACTTCGAGATAAACCGTTGGAATATTGTCCTGAATCTCATGCACAGTTTTCTCACTCATATCCTTTATGAAAAAATGCTGACTTTTCATAAGTCTACCTTTTTAAAAACGAGGATATCAATCCTACAAAATCCACACATCCAGGGATGAACCTAATGACCTAAAGCTCACACTAGATCAGTGTGTAATCTTTTTGAAGTAAGGACTTATTGAGCCTTCAAAGTCGGATTGAGCTTGTCAAGCATCCTATGTCAATAAACGTTCAGAGTAAAAACGTGAAAAAAAGAGATTAGTCATTTACTATAAACCTCTGAATATTTTCCTACAAGATGAGAAGTTTTCTTTACCAAATATCAGTACTCAGGTACTATTTCTTAAAGAAGTTGTTATCTTCTCAAAGTTTGATCTTAAGACAGGATTTTGGCAATTGGGTATTCACCCAATTGAGAGATGCAAAACTGTATTATGCATTCCCAATGTACAGTACCAATGGACTACTATGTCAGTTGCACTTAAAATCGCCCCATCACTGTTTCAGAAATCCATGACTAAGATTTATCAACTTATCCTCTACAGTGAACTATCTACATTAATGATATCTTACTGTTATCAAAGACCCATGAGGAACATCAGGCCTACTGCAAAAATTCTTGGATATTACTAAATCGTATAGAATTATGCTTTCAGCTTCGAAAAGCTTTATTGGCACTGCAAAAATAGAGTTTCTAGGTATGCACTTCAAAGATGGATTCTACCAGCCTAATCCATATATTGCAAAAGAGTTGTTACAATTTCCTGATGAATATCTCACTGTCAAGAAGATATAACAATTCCTTGGAATTGTTAATTATATTTGATATTTCATATCACACGTGACAGCTTATACTTCAAGTTTATCTAAGCTTCTGAAAAAGAATCTACCACCCTGGACTAAGGAACAAACTAAGGCTGTCCAGCACTTAAAATACATCAGTCAAAATCTTTCACCTTTAAATATTCCTGACATTGGACAAATTAATGCTAATGGTGATCTCTCATCTTTACCCAATTTACTTTGAAAACATCCACCATGGCCTCCAGACATTTCAGATACTTTTCCTCATTATAAATATCCTCTTTCTCTTCAAAGTATAACCACAACTCCTTTCGTTTCTAAACATTTTGTCAAAGTAGTATGGCTAGTCAACCTCTCTTTGCTTTCACAAAGAAGTCTTTTCCTTCTATAGCTGGTATTCCTACTAATGTGTCTGAAGTTGCCTCACTTGCTCGTATAAGTTTGTTTTATTATTTGCATCAGTTTCTGAGTGAACATAACTTTTTTGGAAGTCTCACAATGTTCAATCACAAAGCATTCTACCTTAATGTGACTTTCCTCCAGCACATTGTCCTGATGTCATGGCCAATATAAAGATGTGTGATAAAATTGGACACGATGTTTCATGTAAAGAACACCAATATGTGTTTCTCGATATGGATGATGGAGAATGAAAAAGCAATGAGTTGATTGTCGTCTAGTAGAAGCTTTCCATAGATTATGCTGTGATATTATCAAAGAACATTGTTGCTTCCATTGGTCTAACGGTTGGAACCATTCCAAAAATGTATATAGCAAAGAACTTCCATTGTTTATGTCACAGAGATGTTGATAGAGTTGCAGAGGAGATATAGTGATAGCACAAGCATAAAGGGTAGAGCGTGCCCAAAGATACCATAATGTGTTTTCATAAAGAGGATCTTGAAGGAAAGTCACATTAAGGTAGGGTGCTTTGAGATTGAACATTGTGGGACTTCCAAAAGAGTTATGTTCACTCATAAACTGATGTAAATAATAAAACAAACTCATATGAGCAAGTGAGGCAACTTCAGACATACTAGTAGGACTACTAGTTATAGAAGGAAAAGACTTCTTTGTGAAAGCAAAGAGAGGTTAACTAGCTATACTACTTGGACAAAAATGTTTAGAAACGAAAGGAGTTGTGGCTATACTTTGAAGAGAAAGAGGATACTTATAGTGAGGAAAAATATCTGAAATGTCGGGAGGCCAAGATGGATGTTGCCGGAGTAAATTGGATAAAGATGAGAGATCACCATTAGCATTAATTTTTCTAATGTCAGGAATCTTTAAAGGTGGAAGATTTTGACATATCTGCTTTAAGTGCTAGATAGCCTTGGTTTATTCGTTAGTCTAACGTAGTAGATTCTTTTTCAGAAGCTTAGATAAGCTTGAAGTATAAGTTGCCACGTGTGATATGAAATCTCGAATATAATTAACAATTTCAAGGAATTGTTATATCTGCTTGACAGTGAGATATTCATCGGGAAATTGTAACAACTCTTTTGCAATATGTGGACTAGGCTGGTAGAATCTATCTTTGAAATGCATACCCAAAAACTCTATTTCTGTAGTGCCAATGAAGCTTTTCGAAGCTGAAAGCATAATTTCATACTATTTACTAATATCCAAGAATTTCTGCAGTAGGCCTGATGTTCCTCATGGGTCTTTGAGAACAGTAAGATATCATTAATGTAGATCAGTGCACTGTAGAGGATAGGCTAATAAATCAGGGTGTCAGATTTCTGAAACAGTGATGGGACGACTTTAAGCCCAAATGACATAACAGTCCATTGGTATTATGCATTGGAAATGCAGAATGTAGTTTTGTATCTCTCAGCTGGGTGAATACCCAATTGCCAAAATCTTACCTTAAGATCAAACTTTGAGAAGATAACAACTTCTTTAAGAAATAGTACCTGAGTACTGATATTTGGTAAAGAAAATTTGTCATATTGCAGGAAAACATTCAGAGGTTTATAGTCAATGACTAATCTTTTTTTTCACATTTCTACTTTGAACGTTTATTGAAATATAATGCTTGGCAAGCCTAATCCAACTTTGTGGGCTCAATAAGTCCTTGCTTTAAAAGGATTGCACACTCATCTAGTGCGAGCTTTAGGTCATTAGGATTCATCCCTGGATGTGTGGCTTTTGTAGGATTGATATCCTCGTTCTTCTTAAAAGGTAGACTTATGAAAAAATCAGCATTTTTTCAGAGACGATATGGGTGAAAACTGTGAATGAGATTTAGGATAATATTCGAACGGTTTATCTCAAAGTGCAGTATAACGTGTAGGAACTTGGGTAAGTTCAAATACATTTTTGATTTCAGTGTGTGGACTGAATAGTGATCGATACCTGAGGCCTATGGGTAGGATCTGCATAGGTAAGGTTTTACTGTATGTATCCATACCAATCAGAATGTCTGGGCCAAGTAGATTGCTTCCAAGAATTTTAGTCCAAACTGTACACTGAGGAAAGAATCGAATTCTGATTCTTCTTTTAGTGATTAACCCAATCTTGAAAGAGTTACCATTAGCAGCAATAAAATATTCGTCATGAGAAGTCTATGTGTCAGATGATAAGATATTGAGCTTCATGATCGTACGACTGGATCTAGTATCCATAAACCCGATAGCTTTAATGGGCTTATCATATTTGTCCTATTGAAAGAGTTGGAACTGAACATAAGGTCGTTGAACTGGTGTATGATCTACTTTCATACAAATTTGCTGTAGCATGTAGAGAGAATCATCCTCTTGAGAATCAGAGAAAATAGAGGATTCTTCGTCTTCTGATATTGATATAGAAATAACAAACTTGGTGTCCTCATCTTGTTGAGATTTCTCCTCAATCAATTCTTCAAAGTTGTTGGAGGAATGGATAGGCAGAATAGATTGCATCTGCTCAACAACTTAGCATCTTTCTTGGTTGCGTGAGGACATGTACGTGCAAAGTGTCCATGTTGTCCACAGAGGAAACATCGAGTAGGCTTCTGTCGATGTGAAGATTTCTTGCAGAACCGAACAAATCTTCTCTTTTTGCCGCCGTTCTTCCTTTCATAAGCTTTCTTCAAAGGCTTATAGCCTTCCTTCTTCCTGTGGAACTTTCTTCGAGGGTAGACTTGATGAAGATGAGCTTTCTTCTTGATATGATACTCACAAGTCTTTGTATCTTTGCATTTAATTTGGAGATAAGGCTTCTTCCAAGCTTGTTTGAGAACTAGACCGCCTTTAATGATATTCTTGAACAAAGTATGTTGGTCACATAACTTATCAAGAGAAGCTAGAGCAAGCTGGTAGATTTCTCCAAGAGATATTGTTGACATATCACGTTGCAGAGAAATTATGATCCTTTGTAGTTCTGGTTGCAGTTGATCTGGAAAGGATGAGATAAAAGTATATCGCAAATTAACACCATTCTATCCATTCAAGAGATAATACTCTTTTGTCATTGGTTGGTAATGCTTTTGGATATCACGCTTGTCAAGTGAACAATATTTCATTGCAAAGGATTCTTGACGGATCTGCTTGTCAATAAGCAGAAAGTCACCAATAAATTCTTTATGTATTAAACCAAGAAGTGCTCCTACTATAGTGACTTGAATGTATTGAAGTCTTTGGTATTCAAATATACTTTTCCATCATTCTCGAAAAGTACCGGTGAAACGAGATGTGAATTCAGGCAAAATATCTGGCAAGGGATGATTGGGTCTGGCCATTTGAAGATCAATCTATGCACCAAATTCATGTATTCTTTCTCTCCATTTCTTTAGAGGTAGATCATCAAACGTAAACCAAGGTCCTGAAATAGGCTTGGTTGTAGCCTGTTCAGCTGGCTGAGCTGGTGTTGCTTGTGTTGTTGGTTTAGGTCTTATAGGTTCAGTACTCGTGGATTCTACGTCACTAATTTCAGGTTCAACTTTAGTAGATTGAGGCATCGTCATCAGAACATTGGATAACTTTGATAGATCAGCTAGTTGGGCTGAAGAACCAGTAGACAGTTTAGAGATCTGTTCAGATAATGATTTAGATGGTGTTGCAGAAACTTCAGATGTTATAACAGAGGTTTCAGAACGAATTTATGTATTATCTAGTTAAGAAGTGAAATCTTCTACAAGAGATTTAATGGTAAGAGTTGCAAGGAACTCTGTCATTGTCACTTTGTCCTTCCCATGAGATGAGGTGGAAGGTTGAACTTTCTGTGGAGATGTTGGAGGTGTATGAATTTGTAAAGGTTTACTCCACTGATTGACTAGTTCAAATGGTGTATAAGAAGATAATGACTCTTTTCTCAAGAACTCTGTCAGGTTTTAGCTTTGATTTTGACCTTTTAGGTTTTTTTCTGAAGTTGTATGAGGATGAATATACTGTCTAATCAAAGGATAATTGAACTTGAATACCTTTGAATAGTCAGCTTCTTCTGGATATTTTTGATACATAGGAGACAGGTATATTGGCTGATATTTGGGAATAATGAAGATGATGAGCCATATACTGTCTTTGACTGTGCAGAATGCATATCAGCTCCCATTTGTTGCACAATTAGCCTCGAAGTTAGGCCCCATATAATGGGTAAAGATGTAGTATTTGAGTTCAGCATCAAGGCGCTGAATATGAGCTTTCAACTACTGATACGTCGACTTTGTGATGAGTAGCAATATTTTTGTTGACTAATTCCATCCAGCTTAGAATCAGTTCTTCTTTGAACTTTATTCTGTGCTACTACGTTTGATGTTTGCCAGTTGAGAACTTCGTCAGAAGGATTAGATACGAGTGTGCCTTATGAGGTGATTCCTATGGCTCGAATATAAGGATTATAGACAGCTCTCGTTGATTCATCAGTACTCCTGGTTAATGAAGGAAAGTCTTCCTTGTATGATTTTGCCATCATACAGTGTATAAGAGTAGGAGTCATAACATGAATTACTGGCTTTGTTTGACATGTAGATGACATCAACATTTCTTGAAGAGATTTAGGTCTGGATCTTTCAATTTGTAGACATAGAAGAGTGCTGGCATCATCTGGATCTGGATCATCTCTGTGTGGATGATAGTGTAGAGAAGGCATACAACAAGGTTTTGTCTTTTTCTTCTTCCTTCTCCTTCTTGCATATCTTTCATCATCATCATCACTATCTGACTCAGAATTAAGACAGACTTCACAGTCGGGTTCGTATATGGATGGGTCATCATCCCATACAAAATATCCACGATGATGACTGACATAGACTGGATCTCCTTTGGATTTGAAGTAATGAACAAGAGGACCAGATTTACCTTCCATACGTGAAAATACGGGCTGGATCATAAGGATTACCTAAGATGTTGAAGGTATAGATGGATCTTCATTAGGACATGCATAGATGAACTTAACAGTTCCATCTCTCAATGTCAGAATCAGAGGAGTTGTCGTATGAAAAGAGTGTTGATGACGCTTAGAACACCTTCTGGTAGTTGGTGATCCATTCAGTAGGCATCAACTTTTCAAGCTCCTATGCTGGTAGTTGCTTCGGGATCTGAATGATAGTAGTCTAATCATTGGAACGATCAGCAACCATGTATAGAGCATCCGAAGTGAAATTCGGGAAGTTAAGGTTCAAAGCATGATTTTGTAGATGATAGATCATCTGGTGATGTAAAGTAGCCATGATAGTTGTAGGATCTTGATCTGTTCCAATGACCTGGATCTGAACTTGCAGACATTTAGATAAGGTAGGACCATCCAACCTGATGTTGAATTCAAGTGCTATGGTCAAGATGACACTTCCGTTGTTGAGCGTTGTCAACAGATTACCAATAAAAGCATTTTGTTACGTTGTGTAGATAGTGTCTAGAAGAGATATCCTGACTATAGCAGGTATTCCCTTTCTTCCATTAAGTGTAAGAACAAGGCGTATAGCTCTAACATGAAGATGTGTATGATTTTGCTCCCTCCATAAAGAAATGAATTCTTTAGGAATTTCAAGCTTCACGTATTGTTCTGCAGTGGTAGATCTGAGACCACACTGTTTCAATTTGAAACTCTGGATGATTTCTTTCACATGAGGTCTAGAAGTAGACAAGATAGTACGGATACTTCTCTTCCAAGAACGATCATGAGAATATATACTGTACGGACTCAACAAAAGTAAAGAAGACTAACAAATACGATTTTCTACATGTACATAGGTAATTTCTACAAGGTTTTCAATACGATTAGATAACACACACTTTACACTAGAAGGTAAAGAAGACCTAGACAAAGTAGAAGACAAATGAACAGGGTCGGTGGAGCGTTTCCATGTTTTCGTATAGGCTCTCTCTCTACTCACTTTGAGTATATTCTTGAGTCATGTTATATTGATCTGGATACGAAAGGTTTGGTTGCTCCCTCTAATGACCCAGTCACTAGCTAGTCAAGCAAGATGCAAGACTTCCAAGTTTGTGGGGGACTTGGAAAACTGGTATGAGTCATGCGAGATGCAAGACCTCCGAGTCTGTAGGGGACTTGGAAACAGGTATACTAAAAAATACCCGGGCTAGAATGAAAGTTCTGACTCTGATACCATGCAGGGGACCCTGAAGGGTACACAAGAAAAACAGACGACATATGGATAACCCAGACTCTTATAAATTATACCTTAATAGCTTCAGAAATAATTATGCGTTTAATTTCATTCTTCAATCCATTTATATTTATAACACATTAGTAGCTTAAGACAAAATGATAACTGTACGTTTAATTGATTTATTTAATCCATTTATATTATATAAACATATTATTAACTAACATGAATCGGAGTCGACACTAAATAGGCAATCGAAGGGAATTAGTAGAAACAATAAGCTGGTGTTTGATGGAGGAATTCCATCTAATTATAAACTAGTTCAGACAAACTTGAAAGTGAAAAAGGTTAAAAAATAAATAAAAGCTTCGTCATTTTGTTGGATTTTCATGTCTATCTTTCAGATCCAAATTCTTGCATGGTTCTTCTATCAATTACATTTCGCTACCTTTATCTGTGTTAAAGAATCGTTACGGCTCTAGTTTTGTACACTGGAGTTTTTGTTTTAAGGCTATAAATTTTAAATTGTCTTTTTGATTGGTTCTTTGTTTTTAAGTAACATTGTAAAGAATACGAGACTCATATTATATAAGGAACTTGAAAAAAAAAACTCTTAATCTTTAAAATTTGTAACATTTTTATATTTTAAAATTTTAAATAAAAAATTTTAAATTTCAATTAAAAAATAACAACGATTAAATACGATTTAATTATTTCTTAATTTCAAATTAATCTTAAATTAATATTATATTATAATTATTTTAAATTATTAATTTAAGTATAATTTAATTAGCTCAAGTTGATTTTTAAAATTAAGCTGGATTAACATGTCAGTAACATTTAACGACATTTAATGTATGGTATTTATATCATGTGTGTTTTATTGTTATTTTTTAATCAAAATATAAACAATTTTTTTTAAAAAAAATTGATAATTAAAAGGAGTGTTTTTGAGAATTTTAAAAATTAGAAAGTTTTTTAATTTTTAAACTATAAAAGATGTTTATATCTTTTGTTTTTTAATTCAACTATTTCCTAAATTAGTATTATTTCTTTTGCTATAAAACATATTTAAAATGATTTAATTTCACGCCATAATTGTGACTTGTATCCGTTTGATAAGTTATCACAATATTCCAATCTCGTTTATGTTGATAACAATTTTTAATTTAAAACGTTTAAGTGTATGTCATATGATTCTTTCACTATTAAAATATGATACACATTTATTTTTCACTTTTGAGTTTACTAATACCTTTTTTATCTTTTTTATTTACAATTTGTTTATGAAATATATCTACTTCTTTTGGATCTCTTTATAATTTTACTTGCCGAAAAGATATTCATATATTATTTATAAGATTGTGATAAAAGAGTTTCAATAATCTCCATAATCTTCTTCTAATAAAAGGTCCTATTAAATTTAGTGAAGTTATATGCCAAACACAATGATGAATTAAGTAAGAAAGTTTTTTCACCTTAACTGGCATGGATAAGTAAAATAATGGAACATATGCCAACAATAATTTCAACCATCTGAATAATTAAAACAACTTTGAAATTTCTGAAATGATGTAGTTTCGAAAAATTTTTGGTTTAACCGAAGTTGTTTCTAGTACAAACGAAAACAGAAAAATTAAACGCAAAATAAACAAATCAACATCCGAGATTTGGTAATGCAGTTCAGTACATCTTGGTTACGTCTACGGGTCCCTCACCTAGCTTAATTACTTTCACCTGTGATTACTCAAGACATTACAGAGTAGACTATCCCAATCCTTGACATTATCCCTCATCCTCACTATCTATGAAAGTAAATCACACCAAATAGTACGACCGTCTCGTACTAATCTCAACAGAGGATCCGATCTCGGAACCGGACCCTAACTGAAAAACGGAAAATGGAAAACGAAAAGGCGAAACCAAAAGGAAAGCGAGACAACGAACGCAAAAGTAAAACGAATAGCAAAGAGCGGAAACGAAATCGAAGGAACGGATCCTAAACTCGAAAGCGAAATCGAAGGAATCGAAAGC
>JAOSBM010145427.1:0-13601 GCA_027568955.1 Erythroxylum tenue | reverse complement strand
TAAATTATTCATAATTTTTATAATTAATTTTAATTTATTAAATATATAATCTTAAATTAAATTATTCATAATTTTTAATAATAATTAAATACTTAAATAATATATATTTAAATGATAGTAAATCAAATTATGAAAAAAAAACAAAAACAGGAAACAAAAGCTACTTTTTATGGTTTTTATAATTTTCAAAAACTGAAAGAAACCAAAACCAAAACCAAAAACTAAAAACTCAACCAAACAAATTTTTTTTTACTAAATTTGAAAACAAAAACAAAAAATAAAAAACAACAATAAAAACAAACACCCCCTAAATAATGAAAATATAAATAAAAAATGTTGGGCCAAAATATAGTTGAACAAGAGGATATTAATAAAAGTCATAATCTTTTTTTGTGTGGTAAATATGAACTTGTTTGGTAAGCAAGTTATTTTTTTACGGATTGAAAGGTTTTAGTTGTTTGATAATGATAATTATATATTTGGCATTATCATTTCATTATATACTTTTTCTTTTAACTTTTAAAGTAAACATATATAAAAATAACTTAAAGAATCGAGCAAATTGCACAGACGAAGAATAATTTGTGCAACTTTTTCTTTATATAACGATATTAGAAGAAGCATAATTGACAACCCGACTTTTAACATCATCGATTAAGATTTTAAATTTATTTTTTCATATGTATTTGAATATGTTGATATTAACCCTATACAAAAAGGTGTTGAAAAATTGAGAAGTCGAGAGATGACAAATATTTGTGATAATATTGTTTTTAGTTTAATAGTAGTTAGACACGTTTCTTATATTATTGTACCTTTATTTTAAATGATGGTATTGACTTCTTTTATTCTATATAAATTCTTATGAAAATAATCAAAAAAATATTAAAAGATAATAGTCATATTTTTATAAATTTTTTAAAACTATGGACTTATGTATTATTTTGCCCATAAATAATTAATTTTAAATAATTAATTTTATCAAATATTATTAAATAAATCGGTAAAATCAACTATATTAATCTTGTCAGTTGATTTTCAAACAGTGACATATCTGAAGTAGGTCAGAGGAACTAAACAAAGCAACAAAGTAATGCCCTTAAAATAATAAAAACGAGTCTCTACCAAGTGGGACTCGCTTTCGATTCTCAAGGGAACACCCGAAGCCAGCTTTCATGTATGGACGTAACGGTTCAAGCAGTCACTCAAACCCACCATTAATCCTCCAGCCACTTAGATCTGTAAAAATTGTGGCTAAGAAACTAAGCATTGCATCACAAACTCAAGTAGTAGGTGTATTTCATGAAACCGAAATAAATGGACCTAACTGAAGAACCTTTAGGTAAAGGAATGAATGATGGACCACCCACCTTTTCTTTTTTCACTTTTTACCTATCATTTTGCGCTGCTGTCTTTTCTTCTTCTGCTCCTCTCTTGCATTTGGTCCATCATCTTCCTCCTTTTCCACTTTCAGAACAATGAGAATGATCCTATTATGGCAGACCTTATGCTTAATCACACTTTTTGTCTCTTTATCTCTGTCCAAGGCCATGCGAGTTAAAAAGTTTAGGTTCAATGATTGGACTGTGTTGGGATGATGGATAATCATCACAAGTGTTTTTGACTGATAATATAAAGAAGACGAAGAAGAAGAAGAAGATGCTGTATAATTTAGTTTCTTAAAACGACTTTGTCCTCCAGATTAAAAGTTGGATGCTCTTTTTTCTGGGATGTTTAGTTTAGGGTCCAATGCCAATTCATAAAAATCGAATTATTGAAACAAATGAAAGACTTGAATACAACCGGGCAATTAGGACCCAAATTGTGGTGTCCAATTGTAAATGGCAATTTGACCAATTGGACTTTTGGTTAACGTGCGAATCACGTGGATCTTTGGACTTATCCGATTTAGCACAAATGGAAAATGCATGCACAACACAACAATATAAAATAGAGGACTTAAAGAAGAAGATGCGTTAACGAGAAAAAAGAGTACAAAAGATGGGGGTTGAAGTTGAAGTTCCCGCCTCCTTTGCTTGTAGGTTTCTATTTGGACTGGAGAATAAGGCTGTGACAGTGAGTGAGTGTCTGTCCCCACACACCGCAGCTCCTTTCATTTGTGTCACATATACACTACCTGCCCTGCATTAGGACTTGGTGTTTTCTATTGGGATTATTGGTTGTATACTTTTGCAATTTCTGGTTAATTTTTAAATTAATTACGGGTTTTCTGCTCTTGGATGAAATTGGACTATCAACTTTTGTCCTTTCGTATGGAAAAAGGAAGAAGGTACGATTAAAGAGAAAAGGAAAAAAGAACAAAGAAATCGAAGATGAGCTTGAACAATTTGGAGGCCCATGCTTCCTCCTTTCTGGCCTAAGAGAGAAGTCTTGGGCCTCTTCCCTATCAAAGGTTAAGATTTTGAGGCTAATGACGTTATTACGGATTAAAGGTCCAAACTTTTATCGCAAATGATGACTTAAAAAAAATTTGTTCTAATAATGGAAATGAAATAAATAAGGCCACTTTCCTTGGTCCTTCCTACAAGAATCAATAAGAAATAAAATAATAGTTCTTTAAAAATATAATAGAATATATATTATTTAATTTGATTTATTTTTGAAAATTCATAATAATGATGTATTGTCAATATTAAGTTTGAAAACATAAATTTAGAATTATAAAAAATGATTAACAAAAACATCAAAATATTTATTAATTCCTACTAACTACATTATTATTTTTTTCTATATTTTTTTAACAAGCCCTCATTTTTATTCTCAATCCACTTGGAATAGATAAAAAAGGAGAAGGTGAGCTTACTTATTCCCTAAACTCAAAAAATAAGTAAATCTTTAATC
Organism: Erythroxylum tenue; assembly: GCA_027568955.1. Lineage (NCBI taxonomy): Eukaryota > Viridiplantae > Streptophyta > Magnoliopsida > Malpighiales > Erythroxylaceae > Erythroxylum > Erythroxylum tenue. The sequence continues at coordinate 10,739 of JAOSBM010145427.1, read as the reverse complement.
AGGGTCGTTCCTATAGTTTTATAGGTCCTGAGCGAAATTAAAAAAAAGAACCCCAATAAATTGACAATATACTTAAATTTACGTATTTGTATAAAATATAAATGACTCAATTTATAAATTTACATAATCAACTAAATATTAAATGATCATAACACTAATAAATACACAGAGGATCATGATTTATGAAAAACAATTTCTCAGGACATTTCTAGATGTAAAATCATTAATAATATTATCAAGATCAATATTGTCCAACATATCCTTCTCAATACATAACATAGCTAAATCATTCAACCTTTCTTGTGACATTTAATATCTAATATAAAAAATAAAAAACAAAGAGTAAAAATAATTAAAAAATCAGAAACTTTACCTTTAAATTATACTCAGAACTCAGATGACAAAATCGTAAAATTTTTTGCTGCTAATTTTTGAGTTGGAGTACTTTAAATACATATATTGATGAAAATAAAAAAATTACAAGATAAAAGTATACTTAAATATTTCAAGACTATTTATAAGTATGAGGACCACAAAATTACCTTTACTTAAAAAAATTATAACGTTATAAACTAGCGTTAAAGTCATTAAAGGGCTTGTAACGTTATTTAACATTATAGCTTAAAACTTAAAACATGTTAGTGCATTGCCGTGCATCTAAGAGTCTAGAGAAGGGGCCCCATTAAATGACTATAACGTTGACTTAAAGCATATTAGTGTATTGCTGTGCATCTAAGAGTCTAGAGAGGGGGCCCCATTAAATGACTATAACGTTGGCTTAAAGCATATTAGTGTATTGCTGCACATCTAAGAGTCTAGAGAGGGGGTTGGGGCCTCTTCTCATTGTGAGCCCTGAGCGGGTGCCCTGTTGGCCCCTGCCCAAGCCGGCACTATCTTTAATTATATATTCTTTATGTTTTCTTCAACTAAACAAAAGGATAACTTATTACTAAACATATATTAGGAATGAAATAATGATTCCAGTCAACTAAATACTCCCGTTAAATCATAAAGATAAATGAGAAGCTTATCGTTCTCAAATCCTGCTAATATATCCTTAATGTCACTCTCAAAAAGAAAAACGTTGCTTACCATGTTCAACGTTTGACCTTAAACCATTGTTAATGTTTCTTAATTACGATATACACTTGTCATTTTGGAAAGCGTGTGTTCTAGAGAGTAGAGAGGCTTTGCCTGAGACGAAACGGTCTGTATTGGCTTTGATAATTGATTGCTCTCCCTTACTCCTTGGCCCTTTAATTAATTACCACTTTGAAGAACAAAACGCAGATAAATGGCATGTTTATAAGGATGTTTTGGATACCCATCTGTTCTAAGTGGTTAAATTAGTTTATATATATATATGTGTGTGTATAAATTAAATCGACTTAGTTTTAAATTATTTATTTATTAAATAATATTTTAAAATATATAAAGAAAAGTTTGGACTTTCGTGTTTGTCGTGTTTCAAAATTTCTTGTTCTTGATTAATTTGGCATTCGACAGCAAACATTAAACTAATGTAATGTACAGGGATTTTCCAAGGCCGAGTTGGACAGCATTTCCTTGCGCTGAGTAGTCGCGTGCCTTTATCATGCGCTTAGTTACGCGCAGATATAGTGATCTACAATTACCAAATGTCAGCGCCTGTGAGGGACAATTTTGTCCTTCCTTGTAAATTTAGACAATTATTAATTTTATTTTCAGATTTTCAATAATTTATTAATTAAGCTGCGTAATTTGATCCAAACAAAAGTAATAAAATGATCCAGTAAATGATCTAAATTAATGGTCCAAGTCTTAAAAAAAATAGGTCTTAATTAGTGTAGACCGAACTCATATTAAACTTGTGATGGGAAAGCTTGATATAAAAGTTATATATAAAGGTTAAGGTCTCTTGCAGCTGCTTATATCATTTGTAACCATACGGATCCTCTGACCTGTTAAGAGCGCTTAGGTTTAGAAAAAACTGCAGAAAGGCGCCAACTGCGTATCTGTAAACTTTTTTCGTAAAGGTCCCGAGAGATTGGAGCTCGTTTTGGCCTCGAAAACTGGAAAACATAAAGGTTTTCTCTAATGCTATCTAGCATTCGGTGAGAAAAAACAAGATTTCACTGTTGCAGTTTAGCACATACAGTTCAGTATAAAGTTGGAGAAATTGAGAACTACAAGTAAAAATGTTACGTTTTAGATCATATAAGTATCATCCTAGTTTATCATATTCCATTTTTCCATTCATGTTAGTGAGGTAATAGATATTTGTGATTATATTAGATCTGTGTCACAAATGACACATGAGTTTGATATTTTTCGGTATCGAAAGCGTTGAAGGACGAAATGTTGGACCATTTTTTTCATTTTTTTTAATTTGGTACCAATACAGTTGCATGACTTAACTGATTTTTAAACTTTTTAAACTTGAGTCAAAACCGCAATTAATATTTGTCCAAGAGGAAGAATGTTGGACAAGTTTGTCCTTCCTTATAAATTTGGACAATTATTAATTGTATTTTTGGATTTTCAATAACTTATTGGTTAAGTTACGTAATTTGATTCAGACAAATGTAATAAAGTTACCTAATAAAGAATCTAAATAAATGGGTTGAAGTCCAGGAAGAAAATAGATCTCAATTAGTATAGATCAGACCCATATCAAGCTTATGATGTGGAAGTCCGATATAGAAGTTATATATAAAGATTAAGGTCTCCTGCAATTGCTCATATCAGTTGTAAACATACGAATCTTTTGACCTATTAAGAGCGCTTACGTTTTGAGAAAACTGTAAAAAGATGTTAACCGTCTGTTTGTGAACATTTTCCATAAAAGTCCTGAGAAATTAAAGCTCGTTTTGGACTCAAAAATTCAGATGGAATAAAAATTTGACATTTCACATTTTGTTCGTTTTTAACTCTTTCGTGAGCGATCCAGATCCAGGAAACATAATAAAGTGTATGTTATAAGCTGACAGACCCATAGAGTTCAGATATTCTAGAATTTTTATGTTAGTCAGAAATATCGTCTTATATGGCTGTTTCTTTCTTCCCTAATTAAGTCTGACCATTGACTCGGATCTTCTGTTACCACTTATTAAAATTGTTTCAGCGATTTATGTAAAACGTCAAGCGAGTGAGCGATCCATTTCTGTTATTTTTAATAGCATGCCTCTTTCATTGTTTTAACGTATTCGAATAGAAATCAAACCGCCCCATTAAGAAAGAAGCATATCATTAAATTATCTTAGGTGAAAGCATTGTTTTTGACTTCACAGCCTTCTAATTATTGAGATTTAAATATACAAAAGATCAATCAAATATTAACGAAATAACTCTTCAAATTACAACAGCAAAAAAATACGAGAAAAGCAAACCAGATTATAGAAAAAGGTAATTTCTCACCCTCATAATAATAAATTGTCTCATAAACTTTTACGTTTCTAAAATCAAAATTGATATTACAATCAACAAATTGTCGAATCAATCCCAAAAACAAGCAAATAAGGAAAAAAATTTAATCATCTCTGTCCACGCGAGCAAGACTTAACTAGTAACGCTGTAGTCAACACTAATACACGGTGGTCGTTGTTGGAATTATTGTCATCGGTATCACTTTTTGCTTCCAGAAGTATATGACGTCTTCAAAGAAGAACTGTCTAGTGGTTGAAGAAATAACAATGGTTCAATTGTTTAAAAATAATAAGAGCGAGCAAGTGGAGAAGGTTATTTGTCTAGGAAAGCTGGAACTTGCAACACTGAAAGCAAGAAACTAAGGATACTGCGAAGAAACTAGAACTGAAAACATGTGCACACCGACATAAAGAGATTGATGACTTCAATTTGAAGATATTTGAAAAGAGAGCAAACATGTGAAGAGTGATAAGACTTAGGTTTGTGTGATCATGACAATTTTAAAGATATAAAACGGATGGAATATTTGAGGATCATGTGATAAAGTGATAACATAGAGCAGAAATACCAAGTTCTAGCTGATAAAGTGATAATGGTCCCTGCTCTATGTTGGAAGTATCTTGTTTCGTGGAGGACTCCACTCTCTTCCTCCTCTATTTTAGAGCTTCACACATATTTTGATGTTTTATTAATCGACACTCTACAACCAAGTTTTGATTCTTTCTTGATGATTCTCGTTATCTCATAGAGAAGAGAAGCTAAGAAACAAATAGTTGTAACTCCTGACAAAGCTAAACATTAAGCACTTGTTTGCACTACTTTTGAACTCTCGTAGTTATGTAAATCAAGATACAGGTGAGTTGGTAAGGGACTCTCTTGATTTAAGTGAGGTCAAGAGTTCGAACCTCCCTTATATATGCATCTATTTAAAATTTGGGGCCAGAGCTTTGCCTCCCTAAAGGACCTATCCGATTCGAGTGGGGATTAATTTGGATGTAAATAACTTAAAGGTGCCTTTTCATAATTTTGACCCGCCTAAAACACCTCGCGAAGAAAAAAAAAACTCTTGTAGTTATGTTAGTATATGATAATTGATCATTGATCACTTTGGTGATAATACTAAAGTATCCCGCATGTGAATAAAATATATTAAGAACGAATGTCACTCTCGTCATCGTCTTCCGAATCATCTTTTTTATCTCCATATCATCCCGTAAAAGCTTATCTTTTCTCAAAGCTCAATTACTACATATCTTGTTACCCAAATAAGAATGATCGCATAATATTAACAAATTATTATGGAATATTTGAACTATTAAGGACAATCAATCATAAATATTCTCCTTATTATTTCCTTTATTCATGTATTTATAATTATATATATAGAATTTTCTTATATATACTTTAAGGGAATTTTTGTTTTCATTTATATTTTTTATTTTTTCAATAAAGTAATATATATATTTGTTTGAGTTTTTTGTTTCTCTTTTTTGTTTTGATTTCTTCCTGTTTTTAAAATTTATGAAACAAAAAAAGTGATTTTTGTTTTCCGTTTCTATATTTCCATAATCTGACTTATTATCAACTAAATATATATTATTTAATAATTTAATATATTAATTAATAATAATAATTATGAATAATTTTATTTTATCTTATATTTAATTAATTAAAATTAAGTATTAACAAAATTATGAATAATTTAATAATTAATTTAAGTTTTGTAATTAATTTAAATAAAATTAATTGATTAATAATAATAAATATAATTAAATTAATAATATCTTGAAAATATATAAATTTCAAATTAAATTTTTATTTAATAATTTAAATACATTTAAAGATATATATTAATTTAAAAATAAATATTTGTTTTTAGATTATTTATTTTAATAAAATAAAATAATTTTATTGATAGTTTATTAATCAATATTATGTAAGAGATTAAAATAAATTTGATTAATTAAAAATAATTTATCTTTAAGTTTTATCTAATATGTAATTATTATTGATAATAAAAATATAACTACATTGATATTAACAACTCATAATTTTGTTTTTATTTGAAGGAGAAATAAAAACTAAAAGCAAAAAACGAAAATTAAAAACCACCATAAAAAACGACGCTTAAAATATAGCAATAAAATGCAAACTTATCTTGTTATTCTCTCATTTTAGTTAAAAACTTCAAAATCATAGCTTTATAATAAATGGTAAAAAAATAATTAGAAAGTAGTTAAAAAAGTAAAATTGTGCCTTTTATAATTTGTGTAGCGAATACTCAAATTCATTTTATTTGGTACTAGTGAGTTGCAAAATTAAAAATCCTAGTTTAACGAATAAACAATAAATAAGCATTTGAGTAAGGTTTTTAACATGAATGTGTATCCTAAACTAACGTGTTCATTTCATAATTCACTGGTTATAAAACAAACACAAACTTAAAAAGTATTATCATTTCAAAAAGTAAAATATATTGAGTTTGTTAATATAAAATTGGCATCTAATTATTGAAAATTTAACGATGGGCAATGCATGCGCATCATAAGTCCTTTTTTTTTTTTTTTTTACATTGGAAAGAAAAACAAAGAACGATGGTAAGTCCTTTTTTAGTTGTTCAGAGAACGTGTTCTTCTGTATCAAAAAAATGATGCGTCTCTGTTCCCTTAACATTCAACCAATTTATTAATTGAGAGAGAGACAAAACAAAAGAATTGGACGTAAAGGAAAACAGGAAGCATAATAATCTTTGGTACAGATAAATACGTTCCCTTTGCCTTGTCTCATCAGATTAGATTTAATTTTTGAAAAGATAAAATCCATTTCATTGCCCGAATTCTATAGGGTATATCCTTTTTCCATGCTTCAAATTCATTCAAAGATTTCATATTCTTCTTTAAAAGAACTGGGGACCATTTTCATCCCCTTAAGTTATTAAAATCTCAAATCAATTTATTTTATTGAAATCCGTTTATTTCTTTTTTAATTACTATCTGCTAATGATTAAACTTCAAATTTAGAATTTAGTTCCAGTCAAACATGATTAAATAGTTTTCAAAACCTTATTCTCTTATATATAACATACTTTTAATTTCTGTGGGTGCAATACGTGCGTGTGACTATGACCATTCAAAATGGGATCAGATCAAAGCTGTAAGACAAATGTTGTCGGCGGGCCCACGAATTGATTTGGCACTTCTTCCTTAACCGTATTATCTATTTTTGCTGTCGTCATTAATTCTCTTCCTGTCCCTATCCCTATCCAACTCCAAAGTTGAAAGTCCAGACTTTATAACATTTACTATTAACCAGCTGTATTAGATTAATTAATTACATTCAATGGATTTATGAAAACTAATTATGATATTAAACAAATTAACTCAGCCATAAAAATATGATAAGAGGGGGGTTACTATCACTTTAGTACCACTTTCCAATAATTTACACATGGTCACTACATTCTCAAAGGTGTGGACTGTAGAGAATCAAAGTGGAAGCAAATATCAGATCCAACCTTTTAATAATAGAGTGGTACATGTGACAATGTTTTTGCAAACTCAATTTCAACCATTCATTTCTATATCCACAGTTGCTTTTATAACTCTGAAATATATTCAAATTATTTAATATTAACAAAATTAATATTCAATCAGCTATGTTTAATGATAAGCGGATTACATTTTATGTAATTTAAACTTGTAATCTTCTTAATTATTATTAAAAATAATAATAAGTTGAATTGAATTTCAATTTATAGGCAATTCATAATCTCGAGTCTATTTAAAATTTAAATAAAATAATATCATTTTATGAAATTAATTTAGATCTATTCGGAATTAATTCTTTATCCATTAAATAAAATAAGGGAAAAGATCGACATTAACTTTAAAAAAACTTACTAATCTTTAAATTTTTTTAAAAAACTTTTAATTTTTAATTTTCTAGAAAAATCTCTTCTTGTACATATAATAAGAATATCGAAAATGGACTAATCAAATATTATTTATGTAATAATTTAGCTCAATTCTTAAACTCAAATTAAACTAATTACATTTGACTCAAATAAATAATTTATTGTAATTATTTTTAATAATAATTAAAGTTTGAATTTATTTAATTCGAATCAAATATAATAGCTATAATATTAATGATATTTGATTGATTTACATTTAATATTAATACTAAGTGTGTCTCGTCAATAATTTTAAGCAAAATCTAAGAAATTTTTTTCTAAATTATTAAAGAATAGAAAAAAAATTCGAAAAATTCTAAGATCAAATGATTTTTTAAAAATTTCTTAGACAATGTATTCTATATCTTTTATTCAATAAAATGATTTTAACTCGAATTAATCTGAACCAAACTTATACGACCCACCCGATCCCGTTTGATAAATGGCAACCCTATACCCCACCTCCACTTCGGGTACCCTCAGATAAATTATTCAATGCCACATCTCAATTTTGATTGGTTATCTTATCAACTCCCAACTCCCAAGTACCGAATTATCAAAATTTAACCATTAAATTGCGGAATATATACCAATAATTACAGTCATTAGGAATATAATTATACAATTTACAATTTAAACCCTAACGAAGAGATTGTAGACAATTAAGTCTGAAAATGATGTCGCACTTTTACTTGGGTTAGAAATTGGAGTATGAAAATATGAACATAAAAAGAAAATACGGTAAGAAACAACTCTTTTAGCCTTTAAACAATTGGTTAGAGCCGAAGACAGCCCCCAGAGTGCCCTCTGCTGGCTGCCTCTAATTTTACTAACTACATCTTTGTCGGCACAAAAAACATCGGCGTTGATTCGCAACAGAACGGCGCAGCCGGATGCTGCCACTTCTTGAACACCTTCGTACCCGTCGCCTGTTGTGCCGGCACCGGCGGATCCTGTCTGTAATTGAGCTCCACCGCCGTCGGCGATGTATTGAGCGGGGAAAGAAGGGGGATTGCCACGTTCCAGTGGGAGGACGACGCCGACGCAGGAGTTATGTTCAACGAAGTCGGTCTCCGTTGTTGTAGCTTGCTCGGTTGCCGCTGCCCCCGTGTGGCCGTCGCCGTGCCGGAGGACGACCTGCTCCTTGCCGTGTCGGACATGTATATAAATATAGAGAGAGAGAGAAAAAAAATAATATCTAGAGAGAGAGAACGATGTAGTCGAGCTTTTTGCGTGTGGACTCTGTGGCTTACACAGGCAAGGGTAGCTTAGGGTGTTATATAAATGGGGAAAGCTCGCGTGGAATACACGTTAATAAAATGTGCGTGGGTGTGAAGTTCTGAAAGAGTCAAATATGAGTTGTCAACAACAGCTCAGCGTAATTGGTTGGGCTGAATTGATTTGGATTTTGGAGATTCGTTTTTCAATTCTTTGCCGTTTTGTTTTTTTTTTCTTTTCTATTATTATTATTTTTTGGTTTGAAATTGGAACATTTCTAATTTTGGAATATAGTTTTTAAACGTTGAATTGATTAACTAAAATCTATATTTTAAAATTTTCTTTTATAACAAATGCTACTTTCAATGTTTATTAACGAAATCTTCAATTTCTAATTTTAAATAAAAAATGTATTCAGTTTTATATTAACGGCTACATAAATCAAAATAATTATTTAATATTATTTCTTGAATTTAATTTTTTGAATATCATGAAGTCAAGTTTAAACAAGCTATAATTTTTAGTTAAAATATAATCAATATAGTTGAAAAACATTAATTACAATATCTACAATAATTATAGAAGGTACAAACATAAGATATGACATGATAATGCAAAAAATGATTTAGAAAATAAAAGTGGCATAATATATTTAATGTTAGAATATGCAATAAATAAACATTACAGGACAGTCGTATATGAGTTAATAAATTTTTTTAAATCCAATAAATATCAAAATTATAAATTATTAAATTTATTGATTCACCTAAAAAAATTGCAAAAAATTATAAATAATATAGAATTTAGTAATTCTCAAAATTCGGCACAGTCCATAACGTCATGGTCAAACGTCTGAAGTGTACGCTTCGCATTTTCTTAACCGACCCAACTAACCTTTCAGGCCACGGTTCGTCGCTTTATCTTACACCGTCCCTAGATTTTGACCCATGCTTTTGTGTTACGTTAAGTCTTAAGTTTCCAGAACAATGTTAAGCCAAAATTTCCATAAAGCTATAAAATGGAAAATGGAAACTAAATACATATATTTGTTTTTATATATTTCTTTATCTAAATTTTAAAAGCTGATGTTGATTAATGTTTCGCAAAATACTTGAAGACATCTAATTACGTAGTTAACGTGAGATATATAGGGATGGTCAAAAATTGACAACACGGCTTATAAACCTATGATTATAATATTATTTAAAGAACTGAAAGTTTAATAACCATAGCTTATTAGATATTTTGATTTGTCCGTTTTGAAAGGCATCATTACCACGCGTAACCTGACCTGAGGGATCCAATGGTTGGAATCATGTCACGTGCAATGGAATGATTGGCCTGTTGACGATTGTGTGCACTTGATGACGACGCACAAACTAATTAATTGTGAGACGTGTGATCATTCTGTCGAAGGAGTCCAGATCCTCTTTTCAATATTACTCTGTCTTATTCTGTCTCATGAAATCTCGACTATTTATTTTGTGGGACTCACGTGAGGCCCATGTAAGACCTACATAAATAAATGGCTGAGATTTACTGAACATAATAAGACACCATAATATTGAACAGAAGATTTGGACTCTTGTGAAAGGACATGGACCTCGTACGTTTGATGGTCATACTTTATTATATTTCTTAAATTTTGGGCAATTTAATTTTGCCAGCATAAAACACCAACTCTATTCTGAGTATACTTAAACAATCGATAGTTCTCGAAGGGTTGGTACTTAAAGAATTGTTCAACCAACGAAGAAAGGAGTATAATTCTAAATTTTAACATATACGTTATTAATTATCAGTCAACTTACTCTTTTTATAAGGTCCGTTCTTAATATTTTATAGGTTTCGAGTAAAATAAAAAATTTTATTTATTTTATTTTTTATAAATATCAAAAGTAGCTCTCTATAAAAAATAAAATAAGAGTAGGTCAAAAGTAAGCCTCGGGCACATCAAGGCTGATTATTGGTGAATATTGTTTGATCTAATAGAACTATATCATAATGTTTGATAAAGTGCAGGAGTAATATAATTTGTTTTAACTCGTATTCAATGTTAGATTGTTAGTTGGTGGAATAAAATTTAAAAATATATATAATATATAAATATTATATATATATATATATATATATATATTTAATAATTTGTAGTGGCTCGTACAAC
>JAOSBM010145391.1:0-13613 GCA_027568955.1 Erythroxylum tenue | reverse complement strand
TCACCCGAATGTTACACGGTCCAACCGTGTACAGTTACACGGACCGTGTAACATCAATAATTGTTAAATATTTTTTTTATTTTTATTTCTTATTATTATGATAATAAATTGGACTTAATTTTGAGAACTAAGTTAAACTTATTAGCAATTGTACCAAGAAGGATTAATTAAGGTTAATTCCAAGACTTTAAGTAAATCCGTTGGGCTCCGGAAACGGGGTTCAACAGTATAAGGTCAAAATAAATTGATTTTAATAAAATAAATAATAAAAATGAAATAAAATAATAAAAAGCAATTAAATCAAATAAGAAGTGAGTTGCTAATTAATGTAGGGTTTGATTAAGGATGAATATTTAGGATTTACTATTTCATTTTTTTGTTTCCTTAACTATGATTGATCTAATTATGTGTCGATCATAGATTCCCTAACGTATTGATTAGTCTTAAGACCTAATCAATTAATTGTTAACTGAATCCAAAAATTCTAGAATTGCAACCTCTTGTTTCACAAAGCTTTTCTAACGTTTTCAATTACATATGAAGTTATCTATTGGAAATTTAATTTTTCACTCAAGATCTCTCTTTGAATAATTATTAATCTGATGATTGCATGACTTATTAAACTACTAACTCTCATTGCAAAACCTAATCTGATTACTTTTGACTCACTCTCTCGATTTGTTGTCAAAGTATGAGCATGCACAATTATCATAACATCAGAATATCTATTGAATCAATAATAATCAAAGTCGCAAAATAACTTTGGAATAAACCCCAATTTGGAAATGGGAAACTTATGAACAAAATAAAAATCTTAGAAATCCAATTACACGTTAATAATAATGAAAGAAACAAAGGAAAAAGAATGAAAAATATATTTTCTCCGTGATCTAGAAAGATATAATTTCCTAATGTTGTTATTGATCTCCCACTTTAATCTGCTTTGATTCAATGGTTATTGCATTTTTTTGAGTGTTTCACATTCTCAAAATAGTTCTCGAGGATTCTGGGGTTCTTTCTAGGGTTTTCCCCACTTAATTTGGTTCCAAAAATGGCCTCAAAATGTCAAAAGACCAAAACAACTCGCTTGCTGAAAAAGTTGAAATTAGATGGAATTGTTGTTTGGCAGTTCATAAGACCATGTAAAACTCAAAAATCTCTAATATTCAAAATTTTCATGGGTTAGGAGACATATATGGCTATTTTTCACGTTTAAGTACTTTGATTTGAATATACATATCAATTAAAATATTAACACCGTATTCATACACCTATGACACTTGTAACCATGCATTTATGATTATTAATCAATTAAGAAGGCAAACTATCGCTAAGTAACCTTTCATGAAAAGTCTTACTATTTTTAGAAGATCAGTAGGTTTACTTATTGTAACATTATATTTTTTAGAATTTCTTTAATGATAACTTAGTCTTTTGATGCAAAAGCAAACACCTTGTCATGAATGTCCCCTAGTTACTCAACTATATCACTTTTTATTTTGCTTGGTTGGAGCATCATTCTAGCCTTTTGATGTGAAGAAAACATTTAATCATGAATGCCCTCGGTTACTCAACTATATTACAACTCTAAACTGGCTACCAGCTTTATTCTTAACCCAATTTTCTTAAAAAAGGCCAGCAGAATAGGAATTTATTTAACATTTTTTTGTATTAGCCTACCTAATTTCTTTTTAGTCAGTCATTCTCATGAAAGTGTACTAGTAATGCTAACCAATTCGACTGACTATAATTATAGATGTATACGAAAAAAATTCATAAAATGAAATAATAAGTGTCATATCTTAATTAACACACATATTCATCCCAGAGATACTTAAAGCACAAAGTTCCTAAGTTTCTATTCTATTACAATTTAATTGATCATGTTCAAAACTAAATTAATTCCATTTAATTCTTGCCATTGACACATTCACACAATGCATACATTATGCCATGCCAACCTATTAAAAAAACTATACAATTGTCAAATTCACACACAATTGATACTAAAATCTCTTTTTAATTAAAACCCATATAATTGCATTAATTAACCTATCGTTAGGTTTGCATGCAACTCCTTTTAGTTATACTAGATCTATTCATACAAAGGGTTTATCAATCTCAATTACCTATAATCATACATGAATCAACTTGCTAGTAATATTAATTCAAGAATAATTAATAACAGATAATTGAACCTTAGTGAAACTAATGAATAAGTTGAATTAAAATAAAATCACAACAAGTTCTATCCTGACAATCATCTCATATAAGTACCAACAAAGGTTTAGTTCCTAATCATAGAAGAAATAAAATCAAACTAAAAAATGAAAATAAACATTATGAATTCTCTTTTAATTTTTAAGAAATCTACTTAAGATCAATGAAATCCACTTAAAAATTTGTTTCTTTGCTTGTTCGTTATTCTTTCTGTTGTCCTACGCCATCAATTTGTGTTTCCCGAGCCTCCTCCTCACTTTTCTTCTTAATTTTTCCTTTTATAATTAAAAAATTAGGTTTTTTAGGGGGGTTACATAAGGGTTATATTATTGTTAAAAATAATGAAACCCTAGAATCCAAAATGAACATGTGCATCAACATAGGTGTATTGATCTTCAACATGGGTGTCTTGATAGCAGTGTAATTCTCTGGAACTCTAAAACCACTTCTTTTGCATGAAATATGGCCATGTTGATATGCACAGGCATCAACACGGATATGTTAGTGAAGATTTTAATTTCCAGTATATTTATATCCTGCTTAAAGCAACTCCAAATTGCCTTAAAATTTTTGAAATTTTTTATCCAAATTAGTGAATTATATCCTAAAAACACAATATAAATGAGTTAAGTACCAAAAATAATAAAAATGTTCAAATAAACAAGAAAAATGCACTATTTATAAACCAAAAAATATGAATAATTAACCACTTATCATTTGCAATGTACATTTATCCCATAGAATTTATTTTACACATCATTTAATTAAACAAATATGCATAAGGTAAAGAATGTTTTTAAATAATTATGTCACGAAGACTATAATCAACTAATTGGTTATAGGGCGTAAATGAACCCAAAAATTTGAAAATAGAATTATCCGTACTCACATCTACCTTAAGGATCAAGCTTAAACTCTTACCCTACCTATTTTCTTTTTTTGTAAAGAGGATTTTATAGGACATTAAGTATAGGAATCCTACTACGATATAGATTTTAATAATATGATAAAAATTAGTTAGAATTTATACATGTTTTCTTACTTAGCCTAAACACTTTTTGCAATGACTTATTTGATTTATTTATTTACTTATCTTTCTTATTCTTTACCTTGTTCTATATTTATTATATTATTTATTTATAGCTTATTTTTATATTTTATTTATACGTATTTATTTTTTATTATTATCTTTATATCTATTGTAGTTTTTAATTATTATTTTTTATTATTTTAATATATATGTATATTTTACATATATATGTGTGTGCGTGTGTGTGGTCTATTGGAAACAATCTTTCTACCAATTAAGGATAAGGTTGCATATTATTAGTCCTCAGGCCTTACATATCAACGAGCCTTTTAATGGGTTATTGTTGTTGTTGTTGTTGTTGATAATGACAATAAATAATATCTAGTTATCTTAAAGATCATGCTTAAACTCTTAGACCTCCCCAATTGCTTTTTCAGTAGGAAGATTTTATAATAAATCAACAAGTAAATGAATCCTCCTACAACACAGATTCGAATAATATGATAAACATTAATGACAATCTATCTTATCCTATATGAATAAATAAAGATATTAATTATAATTTGAAAACTAAAAAATATGACTATGGATCAGCCTCTCTAACAATTTTTAAATGTCCACGATAGATGCATAATTGATCATATTTACACCTCTTATTTGATGCATTTTTTCTTGATATTTGATACTTTTAGTATATATTTGGTGCCTAATTCATTTCGAGTGTGTATATAGATTATAATTGCCTTTATGAACTTAAAGGAGAAGAATTTAGAAAAACCATAGCGTAAAATGAAGATTTGACAGACAGAAAGAATGCACGATAGTGCATTTGCACGTGCACTTCTCCCAAGCTATGCAGTTTTGCGATATTTAGAGGATTTTGATTATGCATGGTCTGATGCACGGTTGAAAAAGAGAAAGTGTATCGAACAAAACCCTATAAATCTATATAAAAAGACACTTTTTTGGGGCAATTAAGAGGAGGAGATCACAGGAGGCATTCTGAACTTTTCAAAGGCAATTCCAAGTGCGATTATGAGCTAGAGGACCAAAAAATGCAAAGATTTTATCGACAGATCCATTGGAATACAAGATTAGAAACCTACATCACCAGAATACTTGATAAAAGATAATCAGTGAGATTTAGAATTTTGATATGTTGTTTTCAATTTAGCTTGTTGTTTATGTATATTTGATTTCGTATTTTTTGATATGTAACTAAATATTTCATTAGTATTGTGGTTAGATGAACCTTATTTGATACCTGAACATGTGTTGATTATTTTGTTAATGTAATTGATTAACTGATTTGTTGTGATCCAATTACTTGTTTTTATTTATGATGTAGTAACCTGGAGTATTTGATCATAATCTGATTCCAGAAATAGAGATAAATAAATCCACGATAATTGGAAAGTGTTGATTGCAACCCTGGAGATAAGATGACATAAATCTTCTAGATTAGCATCAAACCTAATAGAGGGAATAAAACGGTAACACAATCTAATAAAATTTAACCCGAGTAATTCAGTTAGAAAACATACGATTAGTTGTTAGTAGGATCAGGGTCAACTACTAGCATACCATAGGAGTCTCTACGGTCCAATAAATTTAAAAAAATGCATTAAAAAAGATCAACATGTTAAGGTTTAGAGGGATTCAAAACCTAGATACTAATCACTTGATATCTGTAATTAACTTACTACTCCGTAATTCTCTATTTTAATCGTGTTAATTGTTTATTTTATTTGCTTAATTTTAGTTTCTTCAATTCAAAACCACAATCAATTCTTAGACTAGATAATAAAATAATGGTAATTATAAGTACTTGCTATCCTCGTGGGATCGACCTATACTTGTCGGTACTGGCCACAACTATATAGTGCACTTACAGTTATTACAATATTAACTAACTTACAAAAAGTCAATCACTTTATTATTAAGATAAAACACAACATTCTTTAGCTTATTAAAAGCTTACACTTCTTCTTATTTATTGGCTTAAGCATTAAAATATATTCTTTATAATAGTTTTGACACTTCTAATTTCCCTTTTTTGCAAGCATTCTAACTTAAGCGAAAGGTATTGATCCATCCAATTTTTTTTTGGTAAGCATATATAAAAAATACGATAAGGATGCATATACCTAACTCAACAAATTGTCAAAGAAATTAATCCCTTAATTGATTTACATGTATTTAGTCAGCTTCCTATGTGTTTAATACCTATATAATGCTATTTCTAAAAAAAAAAGTTGATCTGTATGTAAAAAATTAAACTTATAGGTTCTTATTTATATAAATATCAAGACATATATATAATTGTCAAAGAAATTAATCCTTTATTTGATTCACGTGTATTTAGTCATCTTCCTATGTCTTTAATACCTATATGATGCTATTTCTCAAAAAATATATATTTGATGTGTATGTAAAAATTTAAACATATAGGTTCTTATTTATATAAATATCAAGACATATGTCTTGATATTTATATACATATATATATGTAAAATTTAAACATATAAGTTCTTATTTATATAAATATCGAGACATATGTCTTGATATTTATATAAACATATATATGTCGATATTTATATAAATAAGAACCTATATGTTTAAATTTTTCTGTGTATGTGTGTGTGTGCGCGCGTGGACACGCGCACACGTGCATTTATTTCATAAACTATTGACATATTACATAGTTTGATGCAAATAGTTATACTTTTAATATTTAATTAATATATATCTAATCATATAAAAGAAAGACTGCATTTTTTATTTAAAAATTGATAAGAAGACTAAATTAACTTTTAGGTCAATTTAAAATTTTGATTAAAAATTAAAGAATATATAATTTTAAGTTTTGAAAAATATACATATTGAATAGATTTATTTCACTAATGTTAGAAATTTAATGAATATCTCATATTTACATAATAAATAGAAAGATTGAAATTGTTTGAAAGTTAAATGTAAAAATTCATTAAAAGCCATATAAAGGTATATTATAAGACTGTGTCAAACAAAAATTAAATATAGTATCATTTATATAATCTTTAGGAAAAAACTAGAAAATTAAAGGTTCCATTGTCTTCTGCAAAGGGTGTTCAAGTGTCTAGCAGCTTAATAAGGTGCCAAAGTTTCCCTTATCCAACAACGTAACTTATGAATTAAAGCATGCCTATTAGTTTTAGTCTTATTAAACAATCTCTGATTTTCCCCCTTCAAATTGCATAAACTGCATAGTTAGGGCTAAAACTTAGACAGATTTGATCTTTTCCTAAAGAATGGAACTTATTTTCAACCTATTCCAAAATGGTATTCTAATTTTTCTCATGGTTGTACAGATTCAATGTGTAATGAATACTAGCCCAAATGGAAGCTGAATATTTGCATTTGAAGTAAATATGATCAATATTTTATGCCTCAATATAACATAGCTCACCTAGGGTATCATTGGATCCAACAATCCTATTGATAGCACGTCGTAACACTAGTCAAAATAAAAACTAGACTACTACTATAGCACTGGTGATTCTAGGTCAATCCCAGAGAGTGTGTGTAAAGTTATAGAAATGAAATTAATCGATGATTAGGGTAAAGGGGTTTTGTATTTTGGAAATAAGAAATAAAAATGAAATTGGACTAATAAAAACAAATTAAAGAAAACATGCAAAAAATGATAAAAGTGGGGAATTCGGAAGGGACCCGATTCTTTGGTTCAATCTCGGCCACACCTTAATTAAACATATCTAATTGATTTGTTTCTCTCAAACTTCTCCTAGCAACTATTAATCGTGAGTTAATAATTAATCCAAGTTTTCCCTTAGGTAATTTTTAATAAAGATACGATCGTTAATTAAACCTAACTACCGAATAACCTGGGATACGATCTCTAGATTCAATTATGTAATAGCATTATGAATTAGGAAAACTGATTAATCAAGGCAATAATCACATACGATGCATCATTTAACCTACGTTATGTTATCCGTAATGATTACGAATCTTTTGTCACTACACATGAATTTCAACATAACAATTACGGATTATATCAAAATTCTACCAATGGGTTTGCAAATAAGAACGCGTTAAAATCATCTTTTCATGATACCCAATGCGTTCATACACAAATAACCGAACAATAATAAGAATATGATTATCCATACACAAAACCCAAATCAATCAGCATAGGATAATAAAATCAATTTCTAATTACAAAGAAACAACAAAAAATATGAAATACACTTAACCTAGGTCGTCGGTGATGATGTCACCTCAAAATCGCTTTCGGGAAAGCTAGTTCTCCATCTTTTCCATCAAGCTCTAAGAATCAGCCAAGAGTTCTCCATTATTGTTAAAAACTGACCAAAATTGAAGAAGAATCAAGTCTGGCCATTTTTCTGCACACAAACTCTATTAATCTCCAAGAATGAAGGATAGCTGTTGTCCACTCCCTATTTGTCTTCTTCAGCCATCCACCTTTACTAGCCATCTCAACATGTTTTTCATAAAGAAGAATGAATGTCACCCAAGGCTGTCTCCATCTTAGAAACCGAAGAGGAATGATGAAGAAGTTGTTTTCTCCCTTACTCTTGGTTGCTTATTTCCAGCCTTCCACTTATTGTCATCAGATATTATAAAAACTAGGTTAAAAGTGATAATAAGATAGGTGGCTAACGTCTCTTGTCTCACATTCCATCTGCCTCCTTATGTTTTAATAATGCATAGGTTTTAAGGAAAATGTATCTTAAAAATCGAAGAGTGGAGCTGCTATCAACTCCCATGATTTTTCCATTCTTTTCCCAACATCACGTGTTTTTTCTCTAGCCAGCTATCATATATATCCTTTCTTATGTATGGACAGGTGGCCTTCTTAGTAGCATGATACATGCGATTTTTGTCCTCCATGTTACAGCCATCCCACATTTTTCTTTATAATAAAAACTAAGTTTTAAAGTGACAGTTGGCTCATTCTTACAATTCACGTCACAAAATTGGAAGCATGAGGTGTCCTCCTATCTTGTCTCAATAAGTATGCTTTCAGGTCACTTTATGCTTTCAGGTCACTTTAGCTCTTTCATATTCCGAAATTTACCTAAAATCAAATATAAGCTAAAGTGAGTATCCTAAACAATTTCATGTCATTATTCGCTAAGTGTTATGGAATAATTATGCAATCAATTAAGCACTTGTCAAGTTCCTCCACATTTAACTTTTGGTCATCCTTAGGCAAAACATTAAAATTAAGCTCAAAGACCTAAAAACATTGACTCATTTCACATATGTTCTAAGAACACATTTTCATAAGCAAAGGTGAATGACTTTCAAAAATCATAGCAAGAAGTCAACATTCCAAGCTTTTATTCGCGATCAGTCAAAATTCATCATCTTTAAAAACTAAGCAATCTAATGGTAGACTTAGAAAATGGGTTTAAACAAGATAAGTTCATGGGTACACTCAACACCATTCATGATCATGACATTTCACAACTTTCTATATCATTTCATTTCTCTACCACTAAAATTCACATGCAAAATTCTAAATCAAAGGACTTTTCAAGGTTGTAGTGTGGGTAAAGGTAAGGTGAGATGTATTTGGGTCAAGTAACATGAAAGCCATCAAAGCTAGTGAAACAAAAGTAACACTCAATATACTATCAAGTGCAAAAACTATCATTCACTCACAATTGTGTACATCAACTATGATGAATGCAAAAACAAGTTTCACAACTCAATTTTAAGCTCTCATACATAAACCACATGAAGTATATACCAATCTGAAGGGATCACTCATACAATTGATGACAATACATTGAAACAACAAAGAGTAACACTTCTAAGCCAACATCTTCCTCATCTTTAACATACTCAAATAACCCATTCAATACAACTTTAAGAGGAAGCATTAAGCTTGAATAACCTTACAAATCACATATGCACTTCCTCCTTGATACATTTATTTAAACATTTTTCTTTTTCTTTTTTCTTTTTTTGCTTTTCTCTTTGCTTTCTCTCTTTTCCTTTCTTTTCTTTTGTCTCATAAAAATTAAAATAAACCACATTAACATGGGAATTTCAGTGATAAGGCATAAAATATCATGTTAACATTATAATCGACCCACACATATGCACACCCCCACATTTATACTTTTTTATATCCGCAAACTCAACAATCAACAAATGTTCAACTAGCTTTAGGGCTTGGGAAGGACATTTGGTTAGGTTAAAGCATGTAATGACGCTAATACACAAAGAAAAGGCGAATAAAGCTTAAGGGGGCTTATCAAAAAGGAAAATCATATAATGGTTAGGCTATTTAGCAAATGTAGTTCAGAAAACAAAGAATGTCTAATCATATCCATATTAATGCATGTGATAAAAATATGGTCTCGAATAGATATTCAAGGCAAAATCAAGATGTACATTTCATGAAGGTAACACATTATCAAAAGACAATGAGACTAACATGAATGTGTCAGTCTAGTAAGGCTCAAATCTCACCAGCTTTGTCTACCATTGTCACTACTCTTCTAAAGATAATGCACATCAACCAATCACAAGAGTAAAAATACATGCTAAAGTTGCTATCAAATTCTCTAGTGAACTCATTCTCTAATCATGAGTCCTAGAAGCAATAGACAAGAGAAAATGTTTGTTTTATTGTTTTATTCTTTCTCTCATTTTGATTGAAAACTTAAAACAACTAAAGCAAACAAATTTACAAACTCATATGAATAAAAAAAAGTGGAAATGTAAAGAAAAGAAATTTACTTCCCTTGGTTTGCCTCCCAAGAAGCGTCTTTGTTTAGAGTCGCTAGCTCAACTCCTTTTTCTCCTCACGTGATAAAATTATGATCTTTTGGTTGCAGATATGGTTCCTCCACGTGAGGTTCTTCCAGATAGGTCCTTGGTTGATAATCGTTCACTCTAGTGTCTTCCCTATCTTCATATTCTTCATCTCTACTGAGTCCTTGCTCTCTTGAAATAATTTGAATAACTCTTTGCCTTTTTCTTTTTTGTTTAATTCTTCTAGCCTTCTAGGTAAAGGTAAAGGGTTAGTCTCGAAAACAATTATAGACTCATTACTTACCTCTGAGCCAAATGATGTATCATATTTTGCTTTAAGCTCCTCCTTGACTTCTTCTACATAAGCAATTCCTTGACTATTGCTCTCAAAATTCCCAAGCTCCTCATCACTTTGTAAAGTTTTTGAACAAACGTCCATTAGGTACATTTCGGGTTGATATGGTTATTCATCTTCGCTTTGCAGTTCCAGATGATTGATATCTCCCCATCGACGCAATGCATCTTGCCGGAACCATTTAACATCCTGCTGAAATTGCAATGTATTAGTAGCGTCATTATCAACTAATTCTTCCAAGGATATACCTGAGTTTTATTGGCTCTCCCAATTTTGGAAACTAGACCAAATTGCCTTTCATCTTGCTAGAATTGTTGGATATCCTATTGGTTCTGTTATATACTCTCTTGAAGTTGCTGCATAATGTTGATTGCAAAAACAAACTACTTGTTTACGCTAAAAACCACAAGTATACGGGTCGTTACTTGTAGTAAAAAGAAGATATTGTCCCACAGAGATTGTGCTTAGACACCACTTAATTTAGGTTGTGCTTTGTTGAAGACTCAAATTCGAAGAATAAACTGAAAAGTAAACTAACTCAAACAAACTAGCAACAAACAAATAATGTAACAATGGAAATTTGTCAAGATAATTCATCAAGTTATGAGAGGGGGCATTTTACCTATCATTAATGTTAATCTAGCCATTTATGTGTTTATGGGATATGGGTTTTATACAATCGTAGGGTTGATTATTCTCTCTCAAGTTATAAGCATTCCCTAATTTGTAAACCTTAATCGAATTATAGACTTGCAATATCTCAATTCACAAATTACCCATAATTATAATTAGTTCTAAAGCTCTCCAATAAACAATCGGGTCTCGCACGTGATCTCTCTCCATGAAATTACCGACTAGATTGATTAAGTGGTCAATTAGATCGCCTAACTCTCATTAATCCAATCTAATCATTTTTATCCAGTTCACCCTCTCGGTTTATTACTGAAACATGCAAATACATTAATCAATCACAACACCCAAATCAAGTAAACACAATTCAACTACATTAACATTAAATATAAGCAAAATCCCAATGGAAAAGTTAGAACATCATTAATAATTAAAAATCCATAACCATACAAGCCATCTCAATCTTACACATTAAATAAATAAAAAGGTAAATGGGGAGGAAATGAAACTTAGTTTGGATGATTCAGGAAAGCAGCGGTGTTGGGAGATCATCTATTTCGGGAAGCTTCAACATCAAAACCCTCTTCTTCTTCTTCTTCTTCTTTTCTCTTTCTCTTCTTTCTCTCTCTCTTTTTAGGTTTCCAAATATAGGCTGAATGTAGACTACTTTCTAGGTTTAACTCCTTATAATTTTATAGTCTTTTCCAATTAAGGTAACCTCCAAAATGTCGAAAAAAACTTGAATTCAAAAGTGACCCTGCATCTGTTTGCCTTTAGTGCACGATCGTGGCCAGTTTGTTTGCTTTCTGTCACGCTCGTGGTAGATTCCCTACGATTCTAGCCCTATGTTGGAGCTTATGTCATGATCGTGGGCCTGTGTTGGTGCTTTTATGATGATCGTGGCCTACCTGCCACAATCGTGAGATTGTGTTTTGGTTCGAGTCTCCTCCGAAACTCTTTTGAATGCCCTAAAACACTAACAAACTTATCACGACACGTTATATATGTAAGCTCAAAGACATGTTCTCACCTAAATAACACTTAAAACACAAATATTTATGAACTAACCCAATTCTTAACCTAAACACACACTAAACAATCAAATTAACTACTAAACACATATCAAATTACTTATAAAAATACAATGCAATCTACACTTCTCACATACCCTGTTGAAATTGAAGATTTTTAGCATTATAAGTCTTTATATAGTAATCTAGAGATGTACCTGAATCATGATAAGAAACTTCTAGTCCATACGGGACTTGTTGTGCATCCTGTAAACTATCATGGAAGTAACTTTGTTGATTATCCCATCCATAACTAAGGTTAGGTTGACCAGTCCAACATTGGCTATAGGATTGAGAATAAGAGTTAAAGAAAAAATTACTTCCATCCATGAATTTTTTTCACAAACACAAAGTAGAAAAATGAAAGGATCATGAAATAACTGAAAAGAAACCAATTAGAAACAAATATATAAAAAATACCAATTAAAATCAAAAATAAAAACTAAACCTCGGTACTCGCTGGCAACGACGCTAAAATCGACAACGTGTTGTAACGCTAGTCAAAATAGAAACTAGACTACTACTATAGTAGTTGATGCAATCATATTTTATATTTTTTTAGAACCTTATATTTAGTATCTTTCATGTGTTTTATGGATATCTATGGCCTTTTCATCATGTTTTATAATTATTAGAGCTTTAGACACATAAAATACAAAAGTCCTTAATAGGTTGAAATTAACAATGTTTTTCAATTTCTGGCAGATTTGACCTTTGGACTTTTGGAAATTTTTATCTTGGGATTGGTTTATTAGAAAATTCTAAGATTTGGCAGGCATAATATTGATTCATTGAAGAATGCTTCCATCAAGTTTTAGAATTTTTGGGGCTGTCGATTGAGAGCAGTAAATTTGTGAAAAGTGACGTAAACAAGTCTACAAGCATAAGGAAAAGGGATGCACAACATGAGAGGAGGACCAGCATGAAGGATTTAAGTTGTAATTTTAAATTGTCCAATCAATATATGCCACAGTTGAGAAGCAACACGCTAGAGGCACGTACAAGGGAAAAAATAGGAGAATTCAGTTATAAATGAGGACATAAGAGGTGGCAGCTAAAAAGTCACAAGCAGGCGTCGTTTTGAAGACAATCAACTCTACAGCTGAGAGGGTTTTCAAGTTAATTGTCTAAGAAAGAGGCCCACTTCACTTTAATGAAGAGGGGAGCCCACTTTACAAAAACCTAGGGAGCTCTAAAAGTGTTGACGGGAGAGAGAGGATGGAGAGAAGAGCTTGAAAAGATATATATATATATATTTATAATCAAAGGAGGAATGGACGACAAATTTTAGCTTTTGGAAAGAGGAGATTTATTTTGATCACCATTTAAAGACAAAGTTGACGAAAACAGCAGCTGGGAAGAAGAGGACATCATCAACAGGCCTGTTGATTAATTGACTTGATGATAAATTGCCGAATAGTTTAGTTAATCCGTGATTACTGTCTATCGAAGTGGCGAATTAATTTCAATTAAGAAATTAATGAGATTAAATAATTTGGTCTAAATAGATTGCGGC